>KZ820402.1:0-11901 GCA_003144235.1 Violaceomyces palustris
AAAAAAAAAAAAAAAACAAGCCGAGCTGAAGCGCAGCCCCCCTTCACGCCTCCCTTTTTTTTTTTTTTACTCTCGGCCAATCCTGAATCCACCCGAAAAATTGCCCTTCCCTTCGGTTATGGTAAGATGGTTCCTACACTCAGACTGGAAGGGGGCAGAACGTTCGCTCTCTAGGGCGCTTTTTATTTTTATTTTATGAGTTATAATGCGGAGGAGGCGGAGTGCTACAAACTGTCTTTCTTTGTCACCTTCTCATCACCTCAACCAAGGATCATCAGGCTCCCTTTCAGGAATCACTAACCTTCCTCTTCCTCTTCTTCCTCCCCTTTCCCTCTTCTGCCTCTACTCTTTCCATCCTTCCACCGTCCCCAATGGTACTGTGCTTCCCAGTGTCGAAGAAGCTCAAGAGAGGAGAAGAAAGGAGAGCCCGCTGATAGATCTTCCCTCCCCCTCTTCCCTTGGCCCGGACTCATCCATCCGCCACCGCCCTCCTTCTCCAAAGGCATAAAGCCACAGATGCCCTAGTAGAGCGTGAACTCCACCTTTGTCGGATGTTAAACTCCACCATTCCTCGACCTTATGAATCGGAAGAGAATCAGTTATATCAGCTTGTGGTCTCGCTAGCGTAGTGGTCCTTTCACTGACGCTGGGCTCCAGATTTCTGCCCGCAACAGCAGACCGCAAGCTTCAAGCTTCCTGTTGGAATCCGGCTCGAGGTATCGCCAGGAGGCTGAAAAAAAGAGGCGCCCCGACATCGGATCGGAGAAAGCAACCCAAGATTCGTGTCATTGGGATCGGGGTACGAATGACTCAGCAACAACGATCATGGTTCATCGTACGAGAAACGCCCATGCTACCATAGTGGGTGCGCCGAACTACCACGTTACTCACTCGCAATCAGAAGGAAGAAGACGCCGGGCCTTGCGACACTTTCTGGAAGTAGGCATAGCCATTCTTGCCGCTCGGGCTTCTGATCCCGGTTTCCCACATGGTTGCAAGGTCTCTTCACCGGGTGCCTGGTGTCTCTGAAAGCTTCCCTAGCCCATTTCCGCTGCGACCCGAAACGAGTTGGATGTGTTCCTATGTTCCGTCTTCTCGGTGTTCGAACGTTGCTATGACGACAGGACCTCACCGGACCGGATGCGAGAGATGTTGGTCGTGCTCAGAAATGGAACAGCCAAGGCCCTTCCCCCACCAGCCATCTCCATTCAGATGTCGAGGATTGTCACCACCACCGTGAATCCTTCCAACTGGATCTCTGGCTTGATCGCAACGTTTGAACCCAAGTCCCTCTCGTCCATATTCGTCCAAATCAAGAATGTGAGAGGGTTTCCGATGACTCCGGAAGCCAAAGGGCGAACGCCGGAAGTGACTGAAGTGGAGAATAGCACCGACTCGGTGATCCTATGGAGATCGATGGCGAGGAAAACCCACTGTCTAGGCCAAGTCAGCCGACCATCAGGAGTAGGAGAACCTGGGACTATTACCTCGGTCCAGATCTCATCCTGAACAACTGCCACAGGTCCAAGGCGGGTCACCTCTGGATGTTTTTCAACCTCAAGAGCAGGCAGGTAGTAACAAGGCCTCGTCGTCCTCGTTGTTCAGACTTGGCAGTTTCTGATACAGCGGAGCAACAACGTCACGTCCTACTGCTAGGCAACATCGTTCTCACCATCATCGATCCTGTAGTGCCTGCTGCACCTATGCCTCTCCTCTTCCCTCGCGTGAAAGGCTCGGATGCGTTACCCATAACCTCGTCATCTGTGCGCATCGTTTCCCTCACCACTAACACCATCATTAGATCCAATTACGACGGTATAACAGTCTGTCTGTCGCTCGTTTCTACAGATCCCACCATCATCAGAAAGTCCCAGGCTTCTTTGAAACCCATCGTAGCCGACCAACTTTCAGGGCCTGCTTGGACTGGTGCCTGCCGACAATGGGACGTGGGAGCGATGTTCAGGCAACTTACTTTGACCTTTTTCGGACATTTGGTCCAGCACCTCTGTCAAGTTTTTTTTTTTTTGGTTTTTGTTTTTTGTTTTTTTGGTGGAGGGCGGGGCAGGGACACACCAAGCTGTGGTCGGATAAAGTGGCATAGAGAGAGAGAGAGAAGCCTTTGCATGCCTGCGGCGAGAGACGGGTGCAACTTCAAGCCCAGAGAAATTTCCACACATGAATTGATGTAGAGCAAAGGAGGGAGGCAAGTGCGGTTCCGGGTTTGGAGACGGGGTGGAAATTCGCCCTCAGCGACCGGGGAAGAGAGGGACGTGATGAAGGATACTGGTTCTTGGGGGAGCGGGGGGAACGAACAGAAAGTGGACTGGAGCTTGAGCGATGGTATGAGTCCACAAGGAGGAGATAGAAAGAGAGTCGTAGTTGAAAGATCGTTTTAGCGAAGAAAGAAAGAAAAATTGGAGAGAGAATTGAAGGGAGGAGGGTCGGGGGCTGAGGGCAGTCTTGAGTGCGACACAAGTGGGGAGGAATGAAAGCTTTTTTCTTCTTCTTGTTCTTGTCCTCGATTCTTTGTTTGGTCCCTTTTTTTTTAATCTGTTTTCTTTTCACGTTTACGGAATTGACTTCCACTTCTTCGCAAAGCAATGTTCGGAGGGGGGATGAAACCTCTGGGGTAAGGTTGATAGGTTGTAGGGAGAGGTTTGTCCCAGCATTGTCCTGCAGGCTCGAGAGACGTTCTTCAGTCAAGAGAATTTGTTGAGGAAGACGTTCGACTGTCCTCAAGAGAGCTGAGACTGCTCTCCTGTCCGTCCATCTTTTGAAACCACTGTGCGATGAACTTGGCACCAGCCTGAGCTGAGCCGTCCAGGGGGTACTTCAGGTGAGCCACCACGTTCATCCCATTGAGGCAGATGGGGTCGCCTTTGTTGCAGAAGACCTTGACCCTTTCAAGATCGCCTGTCGGCCAATTCCCAGCCCCGTTCATCATCTTGAAAGGATCACCAAACGTCACCGCCGCGACGATCCTATCTCTGAAACCCTTCAAGCCTGCGGAGCTCTCGTGGACGACCATGGCACCTGAGAGCCAACGAAGGGGAAAAGATTAAGGAGGATGTAAATGAAAGTTCAACGGATGTAAGCGGGGACAGTTTCTTAGTTGTTCAGTGTAAGATGAAGGCCACGATGAGGTCTTGATGGGATTTTTTTGGATAAATGCCTCCCCATTGCCCCCATTGCCTAATTCCCTTCTGATAGGTAGAAAGTTCGTGAAGAAAAAAGGGGTAAAAACCAGTGAAAAGGAAGAAAGAAAAAACTCACCTTTAGAATAACCAGCAATCGCAAACTTTTGCTGGGGACACTCTTGTGCCAACGACTGTATGTGATTCACCACATCCTTGGCTCCATCCTGGGGTGCTTTCAAGTAGTCGAGATCGGACCTGACGAAGGGAGGAGACGAAATTGATTAGGGGAGTCAAGAAGGGTGTGAGTGTGGGAGATGCGTGTAGGAGCGTTTGACCTTTGAAAATAGAACACAAAGAAAACCCAATCCCCTTAGAGGCTGGTTTGAGATGGAAATAATCGAAAGTGGAAGCTCCAAATCGACAAACGTCGAGTGACGTCCTTCAATTTCCATCTCAGAAGAAGAAGAAGGTGATGAAGAAGTAATAAAACAAGAAAAGAAAGTAGACTAACGAGTATCGGACGTTGTAGGCTGTCGCCGAGGGTACCAGTTGCTTCAGATACCTGAAGAGGGCACCTTCGGTAAAACCCAACGTTGACTGAGGCTCTGAAGTTCCCCTGGCCGAGACCAACTCTAAAGATGAGCAGCCATCACCTTCATTCGAAGATCCTTCTCCAACTGCATCTCCTTCCTGTTGATCTCCTTCCAACGAGCTAGAATTTCCATATTCTTCACTCCCTGCTTCCTCCAATTGAGAAAGATTTGAACTACTCCCTGCACTTGCTCCTGTACCTCCAATGCCGCTTGCACTTTTAAGTGTCCCTAACCCTCCTGCTGTCTGTTCCTCTCCTGATTCTCCTCCTTCTCCTCCACTCCCTCCCCCTTCACTCATTCCGCTCAGCAAACCACCGAACGAGCTCAAAATGTCTCCTCCCCCACCTTCTGAACCTTCTCCTGAACCTTCTTCTGAATCTTCTTCTGAACCTTCTTTCCCTCCTCCTCCTTCATCATTATTACCTCCGCCGAAAAAGTTGCCGAGGAAGCTGAGCGCGCCTTCTCCGAACCCACCACCATCACTTTCTCCTCCTCCTCCTCCTCCTCCGAACACGTTGCCGAAGAAGCTCAACGGATTGAACATATTGAGAAAATTGAACCCAGGAAGTAGCCTCTTGGCCCAAATGTTGACCTGGAGAGGATTCCTTTTTGACTCACTGCTTTTCTCTCCGTCTGAACGGGGCTCTCTGAGTTCTTCTGGAATCGAGTCCCTCTTCGTTTCGATTCCTCGCTCCGAGGCCAACGATTCGAGTCTCGGGATCTCTCCCTCCTTAGAGCGATATCTCTTGACGAACCTCTTGGGAGAGGGGGAAGCTGAGTGGAACTTGGCGAACGATCGAGCCGACCTGACGTGTCGCCTGTTTTCCCCCTCTTCTTGAGTCCTTTCGTACAAGGTGTTTTTACTAGAAATGAATTGACTGCTTTTGCTACTACTGCTGCTCCCACTGCTCCCACTGCAACCACTGCTCCTGCATCCACTGCCTCCACCGCTACCGCCACCACCACCACCTCCTCCTCCTCCTCCTCCTCCTCCTCCTCCACCACCACTGCCACTTCCTCCATTCCCGCCACGACCTCCTGAACCCCCTCTCCCTCCTGATCCTCCTCTCCCTCCCGATCCTCCTCGTCCAGGGTTCCCGTTGGATCCCGGCTCTCCATCCTCTCCCGGCACTCCATCCTCTCCTTGCTCTCCATCATCCGTGCTTTGAAGTAGAGAAACACCGGGAGGAGAAAGAAGAGCTGCAGGCCGAGGCCGAGGTAGAATGCCAGGAGGTGGAGGTACTGGAGGTGGAGGAGGGGCAGGGGCGGGAGGGGGAGGGGGAGGAGGAGGCGCTGGAGGTGGTGGAGCAGTTGAACCTCCTCCGTACAATGGTCCAAGAACAGACCCACAAATTTGTGCCGCGAGTGCCAGAAGCCTCTTCTGAATCCTTGAAGAGAGACTCCTGGCGACTTTGGGCTCCGAAGATGTCGACCTCTTGTAGATCCCTCCACCTCCTCCGTACAGGTCACCAAGGACGGAGCTGCAAACCTTCGAAGCGAGCGACAGCAGCCTTTTGTGAATCCTCGAGGCAAGAGATCGTTGGGAAAGTTGGTTCTCACCCTCTTGCTCGACTTGCACGGATCTGACGGTCTTGCTAGAGGAGGAGAGACTGGTGATCGTGTCGCCATGACTCATGTCGACATCCGAGGCCTGGTCGTAATTCTCAACTTTCCAATCCGGCGATCCTCCCTGATCCCTTTTGCCTTTACCCTTTTTCGGGATGGAGTTGGAAATGATGCCCATGATGTCCTTGACCATGGCCATCGGGTTCATCCAGTCTGTAGCTATGCTCATCGAGTTTTCCACTATTCCGCCGACGTTGACCCCGCCAGCATTCATCAACCTCCTTTCCAGCCCATCGCTTGGTTTTTCTCGTTCTTCCAAGATTTCCATCTCACTTCGCCTATTCGCTGCTGGAGAGGAAGGGTAGAGAGTGTTCAGGACGTCCCTGATCGAAAAGGGAGTGTCATCCAAGTCTAGGCGGGAATCGGTTGATCTCGAGGTCAAGCCCGATTCAAAATCAACGGATCTCTCCATCAAGTCCTCGGCAGGAATATCGGAGAGCCGCTTCTCAAAGCCTGCTGGAAGGGTCGAGACAGAAAGTTTGTGGATCGGATCGATTTCGGTTCATTTCCTTCTGCGCGACAATGTTTCGCAGGCGTTTGAGAAGGGGTCAAAATTAGATAATGTGTCCTAGTCATTACCCACCTTTGACATTCACACTGCTGCCGCCAGCCAAGGATGAGACGAGGAGGCAGTTCATGGAGATCAGATAGAAGATCCTCATATCTTTCGGTCTTCATTCACTGGAATCTGACAGCATGAATGCTTTCTTAAGGGATTGAAGAGTTCTTCTTTGTTTGTTTTATTACTTTTCTTACTTCGCCCTCTTCGTTCCATGAGACCGTGTGAAAGAACCTCTGACCTTGGGATCCTGCTTAGTTGAGGAGCCTCTCCATGAGTTTTGCTCGTCTGCAAACGGATTTCACTTTACTTTTCCGGGCGATCTTTCAAGGAAGGTGAAGTTTGGGATGAAGAGAGAGAGAGAGAGAGAGAAGAGAGAGAGAGAGAGAGAGAGAGAGAGAGAGAGAGAGAGAGAGAGAGAGAGAGAGAGAGAGAGAGAGAGAGAGAGAGAGAGAGATAGAGAGTAGGAGGAAGGTAGGAGCAGAAGAAGGAGAGAGAAGGGACGTGAAAGCAGGCTTTGGAGGAAGGAGTGGTGAAAGGGGATAGAGATCAACCGACATATTTATCTCATGCGTTGATTCCACGTCCATCCCCCTCTCTCTCTTGCTTACCAGCTTCTTTCCTCCCTTTCTCTCCCTCTCCTTCTGTTCCACTCACACAAGATCGTGACCTTTCCTTCACTTTCTCCTTCACGACCCCCCTCCCCTCGCCAATCTGTCGCCCCCTTCCTTTTCCAACTTTGGTCTTATTCGATGGGGACCCAATCGATGCTTTGCTCTATCGCTCTAGTTCTGACGACGAGTGCGAGCAAGTGGACTATTAAAACAAATGGTAGAAATGAAGGGTCCGAGTCAGAGATCCATTCCATGAAAATTTGGTTTCTATCTTTTGTTTTCCCCATATGACAGTTCCAGACATGCCAGGTAGGTGAGGAAAGCCAGAATCCGAGGGAAAAGGCGAACAAGTGAATGACCTCAAAGCTTTGCAAGCTCAAGAGTAGATGAGAGAGGCAGCACAGGAAAGGGAAGGAGAGAACATGGGGAGCTGGGGGATACTGTCTGAAGCTGGATTCTACTCCTCTACCACCTACTAACTCCCACCTGCCTGTCCTTCGCCCAACCCTTTCCCGCCCCTCTTCGGGTTCGGACTCGCATCATGGTCATGTTCTTCCTCCATCTTCCCCACCATCCACCCAACCAGTCGAGTGAACCAGTTTCGCTCTTTAAAGCTTGAACAACCACCTCACGTCCCTTCGTGATCCCAAGCTTTGATGGGACTATTTCAACTCTCTCCTCTTCTGACAACCATCGCTGAGAGGAAGGGTGACCAGGCGTTTGTCACCAGCCGCCCCCCTTTCACGATCTGACGGCACCCTTAAAGCGCGTTTGGTCGATCGGGATGGGTCTCATTTGAAAAAGGTTCTCTCTCGTATCGGCCTCTTTCATAAGTTGGAAACAAGCTGGGGACGGGGGGGAAGAGTCGAAAAGGTTTGCCAAAGGAGATAGAGGGATTTAGCTAGTCAGGAGTCGGAGTCCCGCATAGGCAACCAGCCAACCAACCAACCAACCCCCTTTGCTCCTTTTCCCCGTCCTTGTTCTTCCTTTATACTCTATCGTGACCTAATCCAACTTTAAAGCCAAAAAAAAAAAAAGCCAAAGAAATGAAAATCTGCCGGAACGAAGGCGAAGGGATGTAAATGTGGATAGAAAGGGAGAGAAATGTGAAGGGTAAAATTGAGTGTCCTTCATGTAGCAGTGCAGACAGTGTGTGAATGGCGGTGCGAGTCCGTGCACATGAACGGGGAGACGGATGAGGGGTAAAGAAAAAGGAAAGGTTGTTGTTGCTGGGAGCGAGCCAGCGCCGATGGCCAACTTGCACGGGGATGAGTGTGGACAAGATGAATCCCTACTCGAGCTCATATGAGATTCGTCCTGTGACATGAGGGGATTCGATGAGATCGAAATGAGACCAGAAAAAGGAGGAGGCCCCGATGGGATGGGATGGGATGGAATGTTGGGGAGGTTGATGATATCTGACAGGGAAAGGAGGTGTGCAAGGGAGTGGAGGGAGTGGGTGTATGCATGCAAGTGTATGTGTATGTGTATGTGTCTGAAGAGAGAAGGGAGAGGTCGAGGGAACGAGGTGTCAGGTTCAAGTAGATTCCACCAGCCGGAGAAGCCCCCACGCCTCTCTCTTGGTCTTTCGCTCTCTGTGCTTGCCTGCCTGCCTGCCTGCCTGCCTGTCTATCTCTTCCGCCTGACCCTCTCGTCTCTCCTTACGCCCTTTGCCTGTCTCCGTCAGTCTTTCCCTCCCTCTCTGTCTGCCCCTTCTCAGCCAGTCCTTGGTCTTCACTCCCATCCTTCCTGCATCTTCATCATCATGTGTCGTCCGTCTGTCGCGTCGCGGTATTCTTGTGGAGGTCTGCTTTGTGTTGTTGTTTCGTTCTTTCTTCCTTCTTTCCCTTCTTCCTCTTCTCCTTGTGTCGTCGCTTTGATTTGATTTGATTTTGCTTTCATTTCCCCCTTTTTCTCTGGGTTGGTGGGTCTGTGCACTCATCCCCTTAGTCCCTTTGAAGCCCCTGTCTTATGGTTTCCCTCTCTCGCTTCCTTCTCCTCTTTCATTTCCTTCCTTTTGGCTCCCTCTCCCTCTCCCTCTCTCTGCTCCGTTTCCCTTGTCTCTGTCTAGCTTGTCTCTTCCTCCCCTGTCTCTCCTCTTCATTCCCCTCCCTCATCCATTTCCTCCCTCGTTCCTTCCCCTCCCTTTTCCCATCAATCTGGAACAACAACTCCCTCTCCAACCCCCGAAAAAAAAGGGAAAAAAAGTCCTCTTTCTCTCTCGCCCTTGTTCTTCAACTGACACAGCTCTTCTCTTCAGCCACGCACGGCGATGGCATCCTCGCTAGCTTCCCCATCTGCCATCGCCTTTTGCCAGAGATGTGGTGACCCCATCTCATCAAAGTTCAACTGCTCCAAATGCGGCGGTAGACCTTCCATCCCCAAGGTCAGGTCCAGCGCACCGCCCACCTCTACTCACAAGCCAGACCCCTGGGCCACTAGGTGAGCTCTTTCTCGAGCTCGTCCTCTTCCCTTACCGATTCATTCCTCTTCCTCTTCTCCTCATCCTTCTGACCCTCCTTTTGCGCTCCCTTTCTACCCTCACATTATTGTGCACAGGTACGTGAGCGGCTCTCCGAGCTCAGCCCCATCCTCCTCAGATTACCTCCTCAGCGTGGCTAGCCGCAACAAGGTCCAGAATCCTCCAAGGGCAAGCACAGACCACAGCTTTGGACTGGGGATGCCCTCCAGAATCACGGATGACCTGAGGAGCAGCTCCTTGGCCAACAACTCCTTTAGGTCGAGTCAGTCGGTGAACCCCACTAGTAAGGGAGATACTCGCTCCGCTCACGATTCGCAGTCATCAGCCATTTCAGCGAGCCCAAACCACGATGACATTGGTGACCTCAGCATCGCTTCCCAGGATTATTCTGCTCCAACCCTGGTCACAGCGGATGGGGTCCTCTCAAAGGTCTGCGGAAGCTTGGTAGAGCCTTCTTCAAGCCGAAACAAATGGGCCTGCCACGGATGCTCCACCATCTTCGCCAGAGATGCCACCATCTACGCCGCTCCCGACTCAGTCACCTCTGGCTCTGCCGAGCTCAAGCAGGGGGGAGCTTATTTTTGCAAGCCATGCTATTCTGAAAGGTTCAGCCTGGGCAGCTGCGT
The DNA here is from genome assembly GCA_003144235.1 of Violaceomyces palustris. Lineage (NCBI taxonomy): Eukaryota > Fungi > Basidiomycota > Ustilaginomycetes > Violaceomycetales > Violaceomycetaceae > Violaceomyces > Violaceomyces palustris. The sequence continues at coordinate 9,638 of KZ820402.1, forward strand.
AAGCTGCCGCAAGGACGTCCTTGGAAGTACCAAGGAGGATGGCAAGTACGTCAAGGCGACACTAGGAATCTGGCACGGCAAGTGCTGGAGGTGCACTGGTTGCGACAGAGGCGGAGGGAGGGACGGCGTCGAGATCCTTGTCGGCATGGATGGCAATCCGAGCTGTGAAGATTGCTTTGGCAAGCCACCGGGCTACAGAAAGGACAAAGAACAGCAAGCTTTGGCAGCAAAAATGTCACCTTCCTCGTCCCGATCTTCGGCGATCGACCGCTCGCAGGATTACAATGCCCGCAATGTCAACCGACTGAGTGCCGCTAGCAGGAGTGGCATGGGAGCAACGATCGCCGAGCTCTCGAAACGCTTCGATAAAGGTAGCTCGACATCATCACAAGCACCTAGCTCCTCGGCCCTCTCTCCTAGTCTCACCGGGACCCGAAGCGGTCAAACCTGGAGTTCAATCGACGCCATCAATCGCTCTCCATCAAGGACTTCCTTCACTCTCTCACCGACGCTTCAACGATCGCATTCGAGGAACAACAGTCTCAACAGGGCCCCGAGCATCACCGGAAGCCCTCCAAAGCCTCGACCTCTGACCGCCCACTTCACCGACGGGCTCAACTTGGCTGCATTCAGGCCGAGCTCTGCAGCCGGGGCTGATGGAAGTGCCCCTTTCCTGACGAGGAGCGATTCCAGGAGCCGGAGCGTAAGTCCCGTGAAAAGGATTCCCGTGGATGGGCCCCTTCTGCCTTCATGTTCAACCGGTTCATCAGGGAGGCAGAATGCTACCGCTGCGCTCCTGGAGTTTGGTGGAAAAGTGCCAGGTAGCCCAGACAAGAGAAACGATTTCGGGGCCTCCACCTTAAGCGGCAACTCGGTGAGGATCCCTCAAAATGGAGATCCAAGTCGTGAGAGGACCGCCAGCGGCTACCCTCGTCCATTGAATGCACACTTTTCAAAGAGCTCGGAGAGCTCGGAGCCTCGCCAAGGCGATAAGAATTCGGAACTTAACACCGAGTTGGATCGCGCGCCATCCTCCTCTAGTCCCAGGAGCGAAGAGGAGGGATCAGGAGACGTCGTCTGCGCCATCTGCCTGAAATCGCCTTTTGAGGCTCCGAGCATTCGATCCGGGCGCGAGGTCGACGAGGTGGTCATGGTCACATTGCAAGGCGGTAAGCAACTCCACGCCGAATGCTTCAAGTGCGACATCTGCCACGGTAGGATCGACGCGGGAAAGAGTTTCGTCAGGTTGAGCGAGGATCCCATCGTCGATCGCGTGTCGAGCAACGGGTTGAGCAGGATAGGAAGGTTCTGCCATCCCTCTTGCGCCCCTCCCGTCAAGTTGGTGACCACCACCACCCGAACCGGTGAGGACAAAGGTACCAAGTATCTGTCGGCCTCGATCGCTTTCGGTGGCGGAGGACGAGGAAGTGGAGCCTGCAGCCCTTCCTCAGGCGATGAAGACAGGTACGAAAAGCACCACGCCACCCACCAGAGAGCGCCGAAACCCAGCCCAACCCCTTCGCCCAACGCCTCTATGAGGCAAGCTTACACCAAGCCAAGATCAAGCGTCCTTCCCTCCCCCTCTCCCACTTCTGATGGCAAAGTGGGGGAGCCGACCAAAGGCAAAGGGAGAGAAGAAGAAGAGAAGGAGAACAGCAGGGGTGTGAAGCGGTTCGTCCCCTCTGCGGGAGGAGCAGCTCCACCCACCAGGTCGACCTTGCTGACGACTCGATCAGAAACCAAAGGGCACCCCAACCCTGCCGCCGGCATCTTTTCCAGGTCGGGAGGAGTAGGAGGGATCGGGAACTCGAAAGACCAAATCGGATCGCTGGGCGGCGGTGGTGTTGGTGGTCTGAAGGAGAATGCGACGATAGGCGGCGGTCAAGCGATCACGACAGGAGGAATCGGAGGAAGGAGGTTGGGAGGAATGCAGACCTGCTTCTTCTGCTCCGAGTCCCTATCGCAACTGGAGAGCGTCCTGGGTCCCAGATCCACCCACTGGCACAGGAAGTGCCTGATTTGCAGGGGTCACCCAGCAGTGGACCACCATCAAGCCAAGGTCAGACCCAGTTGGAACGGAGGAGGATCCACCTCGATCTGCGGAAAGAAACTGGACAGCGCAGCCAAGGTGACCGAGGATGGACAGGTTCGATGCAGGGACTGCTTTGACAGGGAGTTCTCCATGTTTGGAAGGAAGAGGTAGGAGGACCGTGTCCCTGCTTTTTGTCTCTGCTTGTCTTGTTTCTTTTTTTTTTTTTTTTTTT
>KZ820403.1:0-11882 GCA_003144235.1 Violaceomyces palustris
CCCCCCCCTTCCCTCCCCCTTCCCATTCCATGAACCAGGATATGAATTACCAAGGATCCACCTGTATCTGCAGGGTACCCAAAGCCCAACTTAGACCCGGAACGGTGGTGGAATGCGTCCATTGCGGTTGCAGAGGTTGCAGCTCGGCGGATTGAAACCCGATCGATCCTCTCACCTTTTTTCCCCCTCCCCGTTTCATCCACCATCATCCACGTCGCCGAATCTCTGGCCTTCACTCAACTCCGCCCTCCTACCACAACCTTGGTTCCTCCTTTCTCTCTTCCGTTTCCATACGCCACCCTCATACACACATACACACACACTCACTCACTTTCTCATTTTCCTGTCCAAGCGATTCCATTCCCACCCCAACTCTCCCCCTATCCCCTAAGCCAAAAGATGGAGTGACTCTCCGCTCCCTTTCTCATTGAGCCAAAAAAGAAAAAAGAAAGAAAGAAAGAAAAGGAGCAAGTGTACGATACAGTTGAGGAACCAAGCGGCAAGGGGAGATGAGAAAGAAGAAGAGGGCATACCTCTTTCAACCCCCTAAGGTTGGCTTTTCTCCCTCCTCTCTCGAATGCCAAAATCCCAGAATCCCACTTGGTGATCGAATCTTTCTGGCTTCCTCGATCCTTCCCCGCCATTCTCCTTTTCCCCCGCCGTGAAGAGAAGACCGGTTCGTTCCAAGGAAGCAGGTAGGATTTCGTAGGAGTCCCCCCTCCCCTATTTTTTCAGAAACACGGATGCGATGCTGAGGACTGTCACCGAACGTATCGTACAACACAACCACCGTAGGGTAGGGCGCGAAAGGGGGAGAAGGGAGAGGTTGGTGGAAGGAGGAAAAGAAAAAGAAAAGAAAAGAAAAAAACTGAGACTTTCAAAGATGGGAGAGGGGGAGAAAGGACTCGCTACTTTCTGTTCCAAGCCGACCCTCTCCCTCTCGTTCCGTGGTCAATCGAAAGGGATTCTCCTGATGTAACCGCTCTTTGGACCTCCGGTTCCGGAAGACGTGGCCCCGGCGACACTGGCGTAGCCACCGCCGATCGCTTTCTCTCTCTCCTGCTTGGCGGCAGCAAAGACCGAGGGGATGGGGATCCCGCAACAGTCCCCCCACCCGGCCGCTTGCCCCTCCCCGGTTCCGTGCTTGTGATGGAGGTGACCGTGCTCGTCCTCCTCCGCCATCGCTTGGTCGGCCTCCTCCTTCTCCTCCTCCTCCTCCGAGACGGGGAAGGGAAGGAGGGAACCGAAGAAGATGTGCTGGGCGATCGGGAGCTTGAGAAGCACCTCGGCCTTGTACATCTTCATCATCCCTTCGTTGACCTTGGACCACGTCTTGACGCCGGAGATGTCGTCGAGCATCGGCGAGTGCCATCTCAGCGACGCCGTCTTGACCTTTGTTCCCGTTGGTTTGGCGTGCAAGTGAGGGATCGGGTCGGTGACGGGTTCGATGAGGTTCAGCTCCCAAGCGATAGCATGGGGGAAAGGGGAAAGGCCCAAAGCAGCAACCAAGGCTCGTGACCCAGCTCCACGAATGTACTCACCGAGTTGATGAATTTGATGCAGGCAAAGTACATGTAGCTTTTCGAAAACTCTTCGATGATCTCCTCGTCGTGGATCGACTTTGGCCGGAGGTGCCGGTGGTCTGGATGGGACAGGAATGGCGAGGGAGAAGAAAAGTACTTGAGTATGAGCCACTCTTGTAGATGTGATACACCGATGAAAACAGGGGGGGTCGCATCAACACACGCTCCCCTACATCCACGCGTGGCAGGATGAGGAGGGATCCAACTTGAACGTCACTCACTGCTCAGCTGGCCCGCCCCCCAAAGGAAGGGTAGGAAGTGGTAGTCATCCAGGCCCCAAACGCCGTGGCTTCCAGCAGGCTCTAGCCAGTAGGTGGACTGGATATCTCTCATGATCCCGATGTACTTCCAAAAGACCTTGAGCACGATCGCCGCTCCGTCCTCAGGCAGCTTGAGGATGCCGAGCTTGACGAGGCAGAGCAGCCAGCATGCAAAGTTGAGCTCCATCCCACTTCCGTAATCGATCCTCTTCTCGTTCCCCCAGGACTCCTGCAAGTAGACCGAGAGCTCCTCCCTGTACGCCTTCATGGGCTCCCCGTCCAAACCGGGGATCGAGGCCAAGAGGTCGACGCATCTCTCCTTGAGCCTGGCATAAAAGGTGCGGAAAGCTGGGTTGCCAAACCGTGACGAGGGTCCAGACGTGTCCGGAGGAGTGGAGGCCTGGATCTGCTTGACCGTTTGGAGCAAGTCGAGGATGGCTCGGATGGCAGCCGATTGCTCCACTTCCTGGTCCAGCGACTTTCCCAGGACGCAACCGTTGCAGGACTGCACAAAGTCGAGGATGTCGGCAAAAGTCTGGGAATCTTGAAACTTTTTCAAGTGCGCTGGCGAGATGATCCTCTTCTTCGGAATGCGAGGCGTCCCAGCAGTTTGAAGGGCGGTGGACTTTTGGGTGCAAGCCGAGAAGTGAGCGGGGATGGAATCGCCTGTGTCCGTAGGAGGAGTGTTGTTGTCCGAATCCGTCGCCGCCTGCGTTCCATGATCATCGCTCAGAGCGGACGGTGAAGGGTTGCCGGCCATAAGCTTTGAAACGACCTGAGGGACCTTGGGAATCTCCGAAGATGTGGAGGGGTTCGAAACATGATCCAGCTCCTGAGCTCGAGGTGCAGCTGAGGGTGTCATAGTGTTTTGAAAAGGGTGGTGAGACGGAGATGGGAGTTTACAGCGTGTAGGAGAGGGAGGGAGAGGAGGAGGGTCCTTGCCATTCGGATGGAGAACCCTTGATCGCTTCCAAGTCTTCCCCCTCTTTTCATTTACTGTGATTCAGAGACCAAGAAGTGGAGCTGAGAGAAGAGTAGACGAAAGACGAGAAAGGAGAGCTCCCACAGGACACGAGCCCGAACTGAATCCCCCTCCCCCACCCTCTCAGTTACTGTGACAAAAGTAAAAAAAAAAAAAAAAAAAAAAAATGTCCAGTCAAAGTGTTGCTCGAACCTCGATCACACCTTCGTCACCCCATCGGCAGAATACCCGATCCATTCCTCCAGCCTTCATCTTTGCTACGTGTAGGCTCACTTTAAAGGAAGCAAGAACGCGACGCGAATCCCTTCTATCCTCTTTTCCCTATCCACTTCCTCACAACATCTCCTCTCCCCACCGCCCTTCCTCAACACGACTGTCAGCCCATCCCAGTCTCTCTTGCAACGCTAGTCCTAAAGCATGCAAAATAGTCCCGAGCTCAATATTGCACACTTCCTAGACAGAATTGATCGATTTAAAGTGGCAGTCAGGGTGTCTGGGTTCTTCTGTTCCCTCTGTTTCTCACTTTCGGAGCTCAAGCGGCTCGTGCGTTGCTACTCTCGACGCGCTTGAATCGGCCGGCATCTTCCGCAAACAAAAGGTGGGGGGAAAGGGAACCAGCTTGAGCTTATGCTGTGCTTCGAGATGTGAAGCCTGGGCGTAAAAGATAAGGAGGAGATGGTACAGGCTTGCGACATCTTTCAAGTCGAAAAGGTGGATACTTGCATCCGGAGGTAAAGGGTGGTCCGCGTCTCTCTCTCTCTCTCTGCATCTTGGCCTCTGCATCTCCCCCTCTTTCCGATCAGCATCCTCTCGTGAATCATTTGCGACTGATAAGGAGGTTCGCCCCCTTCCTCTTGCTTTATCTCCCTTTCTCCCTACGTGGGGGGCTAGTTGGGGGGGGGGGGGGGGGGAGGCGTTAGGCCGTCGGCCTAAGTCTTGGTTTAGTTTGTTTGAATCATCTTTTTTCTTTTTTTACGTGCTTTTCAAGGCGAAAGTGCCCCGCGGACAAAGGAATGGGGGGGAAGAGGGGTGACGATCGCATTAATTTGACTCTCATGATGACCTCATGTGCTCCATTGAGGAAGGAGATTTACAAAAGAACACCACTGAGACTAGTGCGTCGAGTTCGAAGCGATATTTATGCAAGGACGAGAAGGATGGGGATGAAACCCTCTCTCCCTTTCCTCCAGCATTCCACATGTCCAACCCAGTCGGCCTTCCACTGGAGATTTGAATATGATGGTTTCCTTTTTTTCTCCCCCTCTTGAATGACGCTGTGTATGCCTCAATACCTAAGCAGTTCCAGACGAGCGAGAAGAGGAGGACGAGAGTAGGAAGATGAAGGGAGGGGTTGGAGTGGAAGATGAGAAATCGAATTCGAACTATTGACCATTATGGTTCGATCCGGGGAAGAGCGCGAAAAGGAAATGCGGCATCAGCTGGGCCGAGTGAGGCGAACACTTGAGGGTCTTGAGGTGGTAAGTTGGGTCAACCTTGGGATGGGTCAGGGAGGTCGACCGTATGTGTGTAATCCAAGCAACCTCGGCAATGCTGGTCCCTTTTTCCAAAATGGGGGAGGGGAGGGGGTGGAGGGGGGTGAGTAGGCAGGAAAGGCGTTCAAGCTTGGTTGATCGAGCCGACCGAATAAGATACCATTAGGTTCGAAACTCGGGTCGGAAGAACAGGTGTTCCCGTGAAACCTCGCTTAACTCGACTTTCGGCCACCCCTTCCCCTCTCTCAAACTGGCATCCGCCTCGCGATACAGGATGTTTTTCTGTTCCAATCTCCTACCTTCGCCCCAAACACCCGAAAGGTGAGTCCAAGTCAGACTAGGGCAAGTTTTCATCCTTGGAAGGGTGAGTAGGGTGGTGTGTAGAGGACGAGGGGAATTGGTCGGAAACAAGTGGGAAGTTGAGTTGCCCCTTCCGACGACGACCGAGGCCAAAGGCGCGATACCCGAAGAAAGTCGGCCCAGGGGTGATTTGAAGGAACACCACCCATGATCGGTTAAGGAGAGTGACCAACCACTTGACCAGGGATTCGGATTAGTGAGTGGAGGAAATGAAGAGTTCCCTAACAATCTTTTTTCTGCTCTCTCAGGGAGGTCAATTCTAAAGTCTCACGTCGAGAGGAATTGCGAAAATGCTACACGTTAGCAGGAGAGGAGATCCAGATCGAATTGGATTGAGGTTGCTTCTTATGTAGCTGTCAAGGGTTTCTTCTCCTCCTTTTCTTTAAGCGGACAATCGTTATGGGTGCCATTTACATAAGCTCACCATCCTGGTCCAGGAATAGGTCCTTGTGAGATGGGCAGGAGGGAGAGGGAAGGGGAGTGGGTGACTCTGTGTCTTCCCATGTTTGTCATAGTGAGAGAATATGAGAGTGGAAGAGAGAGAGAGAGGTTTCGAGTCCATGTGGCGATCGGACCTCTCTCCATTTTTCAGGTTCCGCCCGCATGAATGCTGACTTGATCTATTTGTCGATACACACCTAGATACAGTGCATGTAGCGACTTGCTTCGAGATCGTTTTGAGCCCGTCATCCTTCTTTGCCGCCCATCCTTGATTCTTCCTCGTAAGAACCGCTTCCGCGAACAAAGCCCACCAGTCCGCAAATGGAGCGCGGCCTTGGGTAAGCGTCTCGGAAAGGAGGAACGACTCTTGCCCATGCGACTGTATGTACACATGTTCTGAACGGAAAAAGACGATACGGCTGTCTCCTGTGCAGGCGGACCTACTGCGCTTTGAAGCTGCGTAAAGCGACGTGGAAAGTTCAGCAAGCTCAGTACCATGCGTGGTTGGAGAACACACCTTCGATCAACCCACTCGAACCCTCATACTCTCTGCTCTGAAGCCGAGGAGGGGAGGACTTGTCAGAGGGCTTGTCAGAGAGGAAAGGGAGCGAACCCTCGACTCGGTTTCACCAACCCCTTACGCGCGCGAGAAGCTCACCATCGAGTTTCCCCATCCGCTTCTCTCGTAGGATCTATGACTACCCAAAGTCACAGGTCGAGTCGCTCGGTCAGTCTGAGGAGGGAACTCGATCTTAGAATGGTATCGTAGCCGGGCTTGCAGCCAGATTCGGAGGTTGCATTCATAACCTATCTTGATGGGCCATGCCATCTGCTCGTACCCTTGAACATGCTCCTTCGAGTGAGCAACCCGAACGAGAAATGGAGAGCCGTTCGCTTTTTGCCATCACGAGCTTGATTCGATTCCACCTCGAACACGATCGCCCCTACGTGGCCCTGGCTGGTCCCCTCTTCTCGGTCAACCTCCTTCTCTCTCACGTGATTGGAGATCTTGCTGAAACGAACGATCCTGGCTGCCACCTTCTTTCCAAGGGCCTCGAACTGAAATCCGATTCCACACATTCTATTTTTGGTCCTAGCAAGTACGACCTGTTGGTCAAGTGAAGCATCCAAGGCTTACCTCCGGTTTTTCGATGATCTCTGAATTCAACAGAGACCCGGAAATTCAAGGGTGAAGGAAGGCGAGTTCCAGCTGCAAAGTGAGTCAGTCGGAGTGAAAGACGTGACTGTAAAGTAACCTTTCCCCTGTAGCCACCAGGGGGGTAGGCCCTTGGATCCTTAGAGGGAGAAACCAATCATGAATCTTTTGGAAGGACTTTCGAATGAAAACTACATTCGACGGTGGTTACTTGTGAGTGATCTTTGGCTTGCCTCCCTCCCCTCTCCTTCAGCCCAGCCGAGCCTGACGAAATTTTCGATTCGCCCAGGGAAGGTGCGTACTGCACGTACTTGGGGTCACGGCTCTTTAATATGTGCTACATGGGCGATGCGATCGGAAAGCTCCCCACCTCGACAATTCGAGCCAGGGAGGCAAGAGTCTTCTTCATGCACTTGCACGAATCAAGGTGTTAGTGTACTTATATTCCCAAACAAAGTAGTGTTTTTCCACTCATAGACTGTGTCTACTCTGTGTACTTTTACCAAGTACTTTACCAACGAGAGTGACGATCGATTCCCCAAGTTGGCGTCGTAAAGGAGGCAAGGGGAGATCGGGTAAATTTCCCCCAAACAAGTTGGTGTATTATTCCTTGTTGCTTACTCTCATTCATCTTTGCTACATTTTGAAGTTGACTCGATCAATAGTATTAGCGAATCGAATGAATCACTATGGAAAATTACCCACCTCCTCCCCCTCCGTCTCCCTCCAGCCCTGTTCTTTGTTTGACCTTGGGCGAGAGGTGAGAATTCAGCTTGGACTGTGAATTCGAACCGATGGATCACACCAAGAACGAGTGGGTCGAGTGAGCACTGGTGTAATGATTCGTGAACAGCGACGCCTCTCCTCATCCTGCGACATCCGCCTTCCGCACCTCCTCCTTCATTTCGCTCATCCCCACCTGCCCCTTGTTCCTCCCCCCCACTGCCGGCCCTACCCTCTCTCTCTTCCTACCTTTTCTCCTCTCTGCCTCCTTCCCTCCCTCCCTCTCTCCCTCCCTCCCTCTCTCTACCATCCCCCCCTATCCGGCCCTTCGGCTCTACCTCACATCATCTCAGGTACCTCTTCCACCACCATCCCCACTTTCTCCGTACCTCATCTCAACTTCATAGATCAATCCGCCTCTCTCCCAGCCTCGCTCAGCGCTTGCCAGCCGACCTCGCGATCCATCTACCTACCAATCACTCCTCAAACCCGCTTTTTCCCCTTTCGTCGCCATTCCTTCTTCTTTTTCCCTCTCACACTCTCACCCGTCACTGTGGCTGTCGAGCGGGTGATCAAGGAAAGGAAAGGCAACTGGGATCCATCGCGCCGTTTCGCAAAAGGCCACCCAGCAAAGGAAAAAGAAAATAAGGGAAGCAGAGGGAACGGTAATATCGCCAGCAGCCACCTGCCCCCACACCACCACCTCTCTCTGTCCACTCTTTCACGTCTCTGCACTTTCTCTTCGCCTTCCTGTTCACTCCACCTTATTTTCCGGTCCTCAAGATCTCATTTGCGGTCCTTGAGTGGCTAAGAAAGGGCCGAGCCTCCGCTCTCTCAACTTCATTTCCACCGGCTTCACACTATCCTGAAGCATTATCCGGCAGTTTTCTTTCAGAGTGCAGTCTTTCGAGCATATCTTTTTTCCCTTCTTCAACCCTTCAGTACCTGCCAGTAGCCATCAACATCCATCGATCATATCGGAAAAGCAAAGAACTCGACAAGGACTCACGACGCAGCTCTCGGTACCTCGTCCCCTTCACCCACCTCTCCTTCGTAGATCATCAACTTTCAAGAAACCCCCCCCCCCCCCTTTTCGGCCCCGCCCTCTCTCACAAGTGGCACGAATCGACACAATCTGTGATTTGAAACGGTGCAAGCGAAGGTATTCTCCCGGCTACCACTGCAAAGACACCGTCATCTTGTCATCGGAGAGAGTTTTTTTGCGCGCCCAATCGAGTTGTGGGTTAAGGCACCGGCCACAGACCTCTTCCAGCAAGTGTCCAGCTTCCCCAATCGCCTCACAGTCATTCCAGGAATTCCTGCTGCAAGTGTATGCTCTGCTCCAATCAACCGTTCAGGTCGATTTCTTTGGCCTCGCAAAATCTTGGCTTGTAAACGCTTGCATTGAGACAAGAGCTCGCTTTCCCTCGTTCTCCAAAGGAGCCTTGCCTTGGCCATTTCATGCTCTCGTATTGAAACACGAGCTTCTCCTTAACGCAGCGGATAGGGCCGTCCGGCTCCGTCGTTCTATTTTTTGCTTTTGACCTTCGTGCCTCTCTGATCCAGCTGAACGGCGCCGAGGACAATTGAAGTGGGTGGCACTGAGAAAAAAGTGCTGATCACGGGCTGGACACCTTCAGCAAGGAACCCGTTCCAGTCAAAGCCTTCCGATCAGGACCCTTCCGGACGCGATTCGAAAGGCTCTCGAGCTCCTGGTGTCATCCCTTCGGGAATCGAACGCAAGCCATCCCCCTTCGGGCCAAGGGTCGAACCTAGGCAGCCATGGAAAAGATCATTGACAACGATGACAGCTCAAGCAGCTTGTCGACCGAACTTTCCACAAGAACAAGGCAACAGACGAGCAGCAGGATGATGAAGACGACGAGGAGGGGCAGACCGTATGCCAAGGTGGGTGAGGAGCCGAGACGAGGGCCAAGCAGCCAAACTTGCCTTTTTCACTGAACTTTGTCCGCCCATACCTTCTGTCGATCCATCCGGTGCATCCCGCACCTGTCCTCCTCGCCGGTGGGCCCTCTTGCCATATCCCTTTTCCTCTCTCTAGGATACCCATGACCTGTTCGCGACCCTTATCGTTTCCCTGCAACTCACCACCCATCGGCAATACTTCAAGACCTACCACAACTCTTTCACGACGGACGAAGCGGCGGAAAACTTGTCCGCGCTTAAGTTTTCACAATCCAACCGAGCACCAGACCCAAAGGAGCCGAGCCGAGTGGTCACTACAACGACCACCACGACTTTCAGCATGAATAGAGACATGGCCAAGGGTATATGCCAGCATTTCATGGACGCCAGGCTGATCGAGAATGCCGCCGACATGACCAGCGCCATTTTCAAGGATAAGGGTGTCTATGTCTTGACGCCCAAGGGCCTGCATATTTTGGAGAGGTTCATCACGAAGAACGGCATTAATGGGGAGCACCTCCTGAAAGTATTCTCTTCACAGCCGATCTGCATGAAGTTGCTCCACTTGGAAAGAAGGAGTCACGACGACGAACTGCTCATCAACAGGCCCGTACTGGAAGTCATCTTCAGGAGGTTCGTCGGCAGGCAACCCAACTACGCTCCGGGCGCCGCTGGGGCACCCACTCGGGATCCAAGCTATTCAGAGGAGGATTTTGACAGGACCATGGGAGTGGAGATGCAGGACGTCCAAGAAAAAGTCAAGGGCCAAGGTGTCAAGCTCTTCAAGCACACGTTCCCTGCGATCGCAGCCCTAGACTGGCTGTGTGATTTCACCACCATCTGTGGCAGGGACGAGGCGGCCGAGATTGCCGCGCACTTCGTTCGTCTCGGTCTTCTCTTCTTGGTCGTGGACAAGGCTAGGAAGGAAGTATCTGAAAGTACCACTGTGACCGTCAGCGGAGACGATGGCTCGGGCAGGACCACAGAGGGCCAGTTCCGGTGCCACTACAAGGCATTGTACGGAGTCACGGACAGGGGAAGGATCGTTGCCCGCTGGGAAGGCTACCGCCAATCCGAGAACTCACCCACAGCCAAGGCGGCACAGAGAATGTCGGCAGAAGGCTTCTCCTCGCCACAGGTGAACAGTGCTGCGACACCGCTTGACGGCGAAGAGGCTAGGCCTGTGAGGCCGAGTCGGAAGGAAGCGAGCCCGGAGTCCGGCAACTCCGACGTGCCGAATAATCAGCTGGGATCAAGTTCCCTCCGCCGAAAGGCATCGAGGGTGGCCTCGTCAGCGGATCGAGCCCGGCATGAATACCCCGGCGTGCACTCTGGCCCTCCAGCCATTGGCGTTGCGGGCGCAGGCGGCGGTTTGGGCAGCGTGGAAAGGTCCTACCTCGACGGGTCACCTTACAATTACAAGGATAGCAACACGAACAGGTTAAAGCAGGTTCTTGAGGAACCGGCCCTGCGTTCCCTCTTCCGAGAATTCTTGAAACGCAACTTCTGCGAAGAGAATCTTAGCTTTTGGCTCGACGTCCAAGACTTCAAGAGGCGATTCCACACCACTTCGAGCGCCACCGCCGTCAAATCGCCTGCAACCAACGGTTCATCGGAAGGATCTGGGCTAACGCGAAAGTTTGGTCGAACGGTGACGGGGGCTCTAGGCGGTGGAGGGGGGAGTTCGGGTCCTCCTGGCAAGGCAGTCGATGGAGCTCCCTTGCACGGCTTTACAGCCATGGAAAAGCACCAACAAGATCTGATCGGGATGGCCTTCGTCATCTACAATACTTATCTTGCCCCGGCATCGCCTTGTGAGCTAAACATCGAGCATAACTTGAGGTCCGAGCTGGTCCACTACATGAATAAGATCCTGGCAGATGCGGCCGCTCCTGGCGGGCCTGGCGTCGTCACAACTTTGCTTCCTGACCGCGGAGGACCGGCAGAAGGAGTACCAAGGCGCTCAGAAGGAAGCATGGAAGAAAGAAAGTCATCGAGCATATCGGCCACCAAGCCTCGGGCGCCCCTCCATGCGTCGCAACTCCAGACTATGGTCAGGCTCTATGAGAGGATCCAAGATCACATCTTCAGGCTCATGGCGACAGATTCGGTCCCCCGGTTCATAAAGGATCCACGCTTCCTCAACCTTGTCAAGAGTGTTGAGGAATACACAGAGGCCCTAGAGTCTGGAAGGGTGGATCCTCGCGAGAACGCTGGGCCCGCCATTGGGAAGGCTGTCGTCGAGGCCATGGACTTGGGTGGTGTAGCTTCGGACTCGGCATCCTCCTCCAGCGTTTCGAGGAGTCGAGAGGCACCCTTGGCCAAAGCCACGCCTTCTGGCGCTTCGAGCAGATACAGGAAGGGAGGCAGCAACCCCGAAGATCGCGGTAGCGGCGATGCTAGCGAGAGATCGAGCAATTCCTCCCCATCCCTCGAACAAGGCGTTGCTCGATGATTCTTCTGGAACCTCGTATCCGGAGAAGTGACGCCCCAATCACATGACATGTGCTGTTCGTGCCAAACACTAAGACCCCCCCCCCCTGCTCGGCCCGATCCGAGGGGAAGACAGAGATGTCGTATAACAAGTTTCACTGAAAATACATCACAAAAGCGAAGCGGAAAAGAAGTGAAGGTCAACGTCAGAAGGACGACATCGGTCACCTCCCCATCAAGGCTTACCGGGGCTCGAGCGTTAGTTTGCATCATTTTTGTTCCTAAGATCCCCCATCTCGTGGATTAGAAGATGGGAAACCATGTCCCCCTTCCGTCCTCAACCTTTCCTCGGGAATCGAATCCAAATTTCCTAGAGAAAAGGAATCCCCCTTGCCCGATCATTTTTTCGTCCCACCCTACGTCTTCCTCACCATCAATGCCTCTCGCTAATCCCTATCTACTTATCTTGTCCTGTTTAATTGCTACTCCCTAGGCATTTTCATCCCCCTCCCCCCCCCCCCCCCC
>KZ820404.1:0-11784 GCA_003144235.1 Violaceomyces palustris
CAATCCTTGGATCCATGTAAAAAAAGTGTCAATCTAAATCGCTTATTGAGGGCAACCCATTGTAACCCTAACCCTAACCCAAAGATTAAACTACAAAGTAGAACTACTAGAACCTGGAAGATTTAAGAAATTCCTTGTTAGTTGACCTGTTTTGTCTGGATCTTCAATAAAAGCTTTAGGGATGGCATACTTTTGGATATCTGATTTGAGTGGAGTGTCAAAAACATGTGTAATGTCATGATAGTCTTTGTTATAGAAAGTTCTTCCAAGGGCTATTATTGTGATCTTTTCATCATGCTTGACAAAGTAGACTTTTCCATGTACATCCTCACCTAAATGATCAGAATCAAAGTAGACATAGTAAAAATATTTGTGTTTGATTAATCCCTCAAATCTTTTAGAGATATATGAATCTTCTTTATTATCAAGAATTTTTTTTGCAAACAAATCATTGTAAAAGTAATAATGTTGACTAATATCTAGTATATTATCAATGAAAATATTTTTAAAACTTTCCACTGGTGCTTTTGAGCCAAACAGAAGATTGATGTAAAGTGAATCCCATTCAGTGTTTTTAAGATTTATGAGCATTGCATTAAAGCCATATTTTGGTTTTCGTTGACAACTGTGAAATTTACTGAAATCAAGAAGCAAAAAAAAAATCAAGCCAAATGGATTCAGGATATATGTCATCATAGTGGGCAAAGAGTTGAATGGAACTGAAAGCTTAAGAATCTCAGAAAGAATGGATTTCTGAAATCAATCAATCTCAAAGAAGAGCTGAAAGAGAAGGAGAGGATTAGAAAAAGATTCAAAATTTTGAAATTGAAATATGGGCTCTAGACATAGAGAAAAACAAACCTTAGTAGACCTTATATACCTTTAAAATCATTCTTTCATCAAACTCTCAAAAAGTGAGAAAGTTTCAAAAAGCCCAAAAAGGATGTGATTCAAGAGAAAATGCACTGGAAAAAAACAGAAGAGATGTCAGGAATCAGAAGATCACAAAGCCTCTGGACTAGATGAGCACCAGCCTTCTTATGTGATGTGTGCTCCTTCTGTGGATATGGCTTCAATCGAGGTCTGGGCAAGGAAGTCATGGTGGCAAAGCAACAGTATGTGTTATCCTGCCTCGGCTTCCTCCACTTCGGCTTTGAACCTGGAAAGCGGCCGAGGATGGCATATCTTAGTTTCTCATCGCTTGCTATCTCCTCGCTCCTCCCCTCTCTTGCTACAGTCACTCCTTCCACTCGCCCTCGCCTCTCCTCTTCCACATCCTCACGATTCCATACCGTGGTAGACAAACCTGCCCAGCTGCATTCGTTCGCTCGTGCTCTCACAGAGCAAAGATCACGGTGGCTAAAGCCTCGAAGATGGCAAAGTTCAACGCCATCATTGTCGGGGCGGGAGAGATCAATTTTGGTAGGAATCTTTCACAGCCCCCGTCCAAAGCTGTTTTACCCCTCCCCCCCTTCTCCCCGGGGGTTGACAGTACCCCGAGTTGCTGATCCAATCGACTCATCGCCTGTATGTGTGTACACACATCCACACATTCGTTTGCGCATACAACCTTACTTTCATCTCCCTCCCATCATCCCCACCGTCACCCATAGCACAGGCTCCCCCGAAGGTCCATGGAACCACACGGCAAGACTTGAGAGGCTCCTGGGAGACTCGCTCAACGTCCTGAGCTTGGTCGATCCTGACCTCGAACGGAGCAAGGCTAGATTGGCCGAAAAACGAGCGGTCCGAATGCCTCCTTCCATTCCCCGCGCCTGGGCTTCCACTTTGGTTCACCTCAGTCTGGAGCAAGCGGCTTCCGAGCTTGGACCCAACGTCGCCGTCGACCTCATCGTTCTCGGCTGCCCTCCCCACTTTCGTGGAAGCCTGGCTCCGGGAAAGGACAGCGATCTCCAGATGCTACAGCTCTTCCCACAGTCACGAGGCTTCTTGATAGAGAAGCCCATTGCAGCCGTCAACCCTTTTGAGAGCGATTGCCACCAGGTAGCGCAAAGCTTTCAAGCATGGCAGCAGCGGGGAAAGGTCACTGGCGCACCGCGGGTCGTCAGTGTTGGCTACATGCTAAGGTACAACAAGGCCATCACCAAGTTACGCCAGCTCATGGCTGAGAATCATTTGGTGCCGACCGCCATCAGCGCAAGGTACTACATGGCCTACGAGCACGCCGTCAAGCTCTCCTGGTGGAACAAGCAAGTCTCATGTGGACCCGTGGTGGAGCAGGCGACCCATTTTGTCGACCTCATCCGTTTTCTCGCTGGGACCGCCGATAATGAGGCTCTTCTGGACTCGGTCAGAGCAACGTCCCTGGACCACGACAAAGAGGCCGGGAGGCTGGCCAAGCTCGGCTTTGACGAGTCGGTCGTGCCGCCCGAGGATCGCGTCCCACGAATCACCAGCGCCTTCTGGAGGCACAGAAGAGGAACGATAGCCAGCCTGACCCACGCCATCACCCTCCACGGCAACAAATACGACACCGAGCTCGAGGTCCTGGCCGACGGCTGGATCTTCCGTGTCAGGGATGCATATGAGCCCATCACCACCCTCTCGGTCAAGGGGCCGGGCGTGGAGGGGGAGCAGGTCTTCAAGATCCAGGATGACCCCTTCTTCTCCGAGTTTGAGACGCTCATCCGAGCCATCCGAGCTCAGCCGTCCAGCCAGGATTGCGAGGACTGTGAGGGCGAGAAGCAGCGATTGCAGGAGGGTACGAGCAGCAACAGCACCAGGAAAGCTCCCGTCATAGCTCCTCCGCTGCCTCTGAGCGATTACTCCGAGGCCCTCAAGACGTACGAGTTGACTTGGCGGATCCGTCTCGCAGCCGAGGAGTCCAAAGCCTCTTCGCTTGGCGCCTTAGGAACCCGCCAGCATTGATCGGTGGGTTCCCATACCACACTCGGACGCAGGCTTCTACACGAGCCTGCTCACTCGATCAGGCGCTGTCAAGTCACCGCTCCCAGCCAACCACCTTCCCCCTTGTCTTAGTCTAGCTATAGAACCGTTTTCGAGCCTGACCGAAACAAGCAGAGTTCTCTCAGGGGTAAGTTGTGGCGGAAGGAGGGAGGGAAGCTTCGATCAACGTGGAAGCTGGAGTTCCCTCTCCCAACTCGAACATTCAGTGCCCGAAGCTCTATCATTAGGAAGCAGTCACTTCTCCACGACGCGCGAGGTGTGTAGACACAAGCGAGGCCAGGCATCGACCTCACCGGATTATCTTGGACCAAGATCCCAATCTCTACTCATTGCATGGACTCTGCCGATTTTCTCGATCCTCCCCAACTCTTCCCTCCCCCTCCCTCCTCCTCCTCTGCTGTGCAAACTATTGCATCCCGTGTTTTCTTCCCAGACTTTTTTATTTATTTATTTTTTCAACAGAAAGAATCCAAATGATGGCGCAATGTTGTAGCCCTTCTTCTCTCCACCCAATTCCCTGCCCCCTCACTTGGCAACCATCGCCGGACCGCCAGCCCCGCCTCCGCCGGCCGCTTGCTGGGCCTCACCTTCTGCCTGCTGGGCCTTCACTTGATCAGCCGCCTGCTGTGCCTGCTCGACCTGCTTTTCCTTCAAGCTGTCGTATGTCTTCCAGCCAAGGAAGAACGTGGCGAAGGAGGCAGGCGCGAGGAACCATGGCTGCGTGTACCACCGGTAGGTGCCGGGCTTCTTGTCTTTCGGTTTCTTTTCCTTGCTGAACTTGCTGAGCATCCCCGTCTGTTCAGCGAGCGCGAAGTTGTTGAAGGTTTTGAACCTTTGCCTGAACGAGTTCTTCTCCGCGGGAGGAGCGTCGGCGACTGGTTTACCGGCAACCTTTCCGACCGCCTGTGGCACGCTCTGCAGCTCTTGCGACATCTTGCCCACCTCGGCCCTCACCTCTGCTATGCTGAGTCTCTTCTCCAGGCACTGGGGTTCAGGCGAAGGAGAGAGAGCCGAGGTGAGCTTTTCTCTGAGATCGAACACTTGGAACCACTCGGTGACGGGTCCTTCGCTAAAGAACTCACCGACCTCTCCAAGTCTCTCCTGACTGACCTATTCATCCGAGCCATTGACCTCTTCCTTAATGCGGGCGTTCCAAAAGCAGACCCGAGGGCTCCGGGGACCGGGGGGGAAGGGTTAGGATCGAAAGCTGCGCCGGAGCTCGGAACTGAGTAGCCCTGCTGAGCCTGATACATGGTCGATGAGGGGTTGCTGCTGACGTAGCTAGTAGGAGGAGGGGCAGCGTTCGCAGCCATAGGCGCTCCATCCCCGTAAGGTCTGTTTGGTCCGTAGGCGCTACCGATCACCATCGTGTTCGTACCCGGAGGAGGGGTCTGCATGAGCCTCACCCCGCTTGGGACGTCGTTGGACAAGCCCACGGGATCCATGAACAGACCGGGGGGTCTCGCATTTAGAATCGAGCCATACCCAGGTCCAACCAGAGGCTGGCCTGTCTGTGGATCGATCCACGCCTGGGCGTATGGACTGGGAGCATAGCCGCCCGGGAGGTTCGAGTAAGCCGCTTGCGAGTTGAAGGCCCCTGGCGTTGAGCTCGAGGCGAAGGATTGGGGGGCCGGAGGGTACGCGCTCAAAGATTGGGGGGAAAGTGGAAGCAAACCTTGCCCCTGAGTGGGGGCCGTGGATCCACCCAACGTAGTCGGCAGAGAATTGATCGAGGCTAGATAGGCAGGAGTAGAGTATGGGTACTGAGTAGAGGTGGCTTGGAATTGGGAAGGAGCTTGAGCTGGGGATGGTGCTTGAACCGAAGCGGCCTGAGCTTGGGCCAAAGTTTGACCTGAAGTCTGACCCGGATCTGAAGCCGACGTTGTGTTGGCGGGAGGAGGAGATGATCCAGTAACCGCCGACGAAGCAGGAGAAGAGGGACTGGAACCAGCGGGCGAAGGAGTCGTAGTCTCTGCCAAGGATGCCTCGGTTTTAGTGGGATCACTCGAAGTGGTCGTGTTGTTTGAGGCAGAGCCCGGGGTCGAAGTTGCACTCGAGGCGGTGGTGGTCGGAGGAGAGGTAGTGCCGGTCGATGGTGCAGTAGCGGCTGGGGTCGAAGCTCCGCCTTTGGGATCTGTCGATGGGCCGGCGTCGCTAACATCGCCTCCATCGGAGACGACCGAACTGGCTTCGATCTGCTTGGAGGCCTCGTCCACACCTTTGGACTTGCCATATTCGTAGACTGCCATCCCGGCGGTCGCCGCGGTCAAAGCATATCCCGCATACTTCAGGGATGCCGCACCCTTTGCTGCTTTGGCTGCCGTTGATGCGACTTTGGCTCCCACCTTGACTATCGCTCCAAGTAGGAACCTCTTCTGGAGGTCCAAGGACGGGGGAGACAGCGGGGGGTACATGTCCCTCTTGGCAAGTAGGGTTCTTCCCTTTCTGGCATACTCATCCAGACTCCGGTTGGTTCCTTGATCCTGTCGAGCGGCGCCAGCGTAGGATGGGGAGTAAGACAAGGCAAGATATGGTCAGTGGGGCGAGAGTGAGCTATACCACCAGTGACCAAGAAACGACGCTAGACGCAGAAGCAAGGTTAAGTTAAAGGAGAGAGAGAGAGAGAGAGAAGAAGGGACCACCAAGGTCTCTCTCGCTTTCCCTCCTTCCAGAAATGGTAAAAATGTTCCGTCGTCCCCCTTCCCGAGCTCGCAGATTTAAGGTAGAAGTAGAGAGATCAAAGGAAAAAAGAAAAAGAAAAGAAAAGAAAAGGAAAAAGAGGGGCCTGGCATTACATCGCTTGCGAAAAAGCGAGATTGAGTACTTTTTAGTTAAGGCTACAGAAAGAGACACTCACTCTTCCCATCTTATCCCTCCCTTCCCCTCCACTCACTCCCTTCCTCTGTTCTCCTTTCGACCTCTTCCAACATTCTCTTTGTCATCCAAAGCTCGAGCTCGCCCCGCCCCTACTCTCCTCTTTTCCAAAGAGCTGCTCTCTTGGGAGGAGATTGCGAGGTTTGAAAAGGGAGGGAGAATGCGATGTGCGGGGGGTCTACGAGAGTGGGAGGACGCGAGGGAATGTTGGAAGAGAGTGAGAGGGAGAAAGAGAGACAGAGGAAAGAAGGCGAGGAAGGGGGGAAAGGAGAGTGAGGAGAGCGTGGAATGCGTTTCTGCATCTCAAAATCTCCCAAGTGTCAGAAGCGAAGCTTCGTCAGGCGGGGAGGAAGGGTGGCATGGGAGAGAAGTCATTAGCAACGGATCGGATAAGAAAAAAAAGGCAATGGACAGGGTAAAGCGTAGAAAGGAAGAGAAATGGAAGAAAAGAACGGGACTCCGTCGAATAGAAGAGAAGGAAGAAAAACAAAGGGAAAAAAAGGGCACAAGGGAAGCCCAAGCCGATGCCAAGGGTGGTCGGCTGGTCTTTGGGAGCTCAGGAGCTCGGCCTCTTCAAGACCTGTCCCTTTCAATCATGCGGGCGTGTAGGGTGATATCGTACGATCTTTGGCATTTCAATCAAGAAGCGAAGACGCCTAGATGCTCACATCATCTGATTTGAAACCTCTCCTTTTGATCAGGAACCCCCTCTTGGAGAAATTCCCTCCTCCACCACCAGCGCCGACGTTAGGGGGGGGAGGCTGCCAGGATTGCGAAGGCTGCGGGGGTTGTGGTGATTGAGGGAGCTGTGGCTGCTGTCCTAGCTGCGGCTGGTATCCACCTCCTTGACCCCAACCACCGTAGCTGCCACCGCCGGGTCCGCCTTGATACCAACCACCATAGCTGCCACCGCCGGGTCCGCCGGGTCCGCCCTGACCAGCACCACTCTGAGAAAGATTCTGATTGTAGCCCTGGAACCCAGGTGGTGGTGGTGGCGGGGGGGTCTGACCCTGCCCGGAGTAGCCGCCGTCGGAAGGTGGCTGTGGTGGACTCAAACCTTGTCCCGAAGATCCACCGTTGGGAGGAGTTGTTGGAGGCGAGGCGGAAAGGCCACTGGCACCGCCGATCGGACCCTGACCTTGTCCAGCCGAGGCGAGCTTTGCAAGAGGATCTGTTCCCGGAACGGCAGGTCGTCCATCGTCGGCGTAGACCAGGTCGGCCTTGTCGACCACCTTGTTCGTTGCAAAGTTCCAGTAGAAGCCCTGGCTGTCCTTCAAGACGATGGACTTGTTGCTGGGATCAATGAATACGGTCGGTCTCGCACCTGGTGGGCGGCCCTGCTGGTTGAGCTGCGCAGCCACAGCGGGGTCTAGCGGCCTGTAGCTTGAAAGTTTGCTTTGGTAGGGTTGCGCTTGTGACGACGTAGGGGGGGTCTGTTGGGTCGGATCCGTTCCCTGACCACCAGTATCAGAAGGAGGTGGGGCATTTTGTCCAGGCAGTGTCGGGTTGGAAGGAGAAGGAGGAGAAGGAGGAGAAGGAGGAGGTGGAGGCGGAGGTGGAGGAGGAGGAGGAGGATGAGGAGAGGCAGATGTTGCGAGAAGATTCGGGTCAGTTGCCCCTCCACCACCAGAAGCTGAGGTAGCTTGGCTCTGGCTGGTTCCTGGCTGGGTTACACTGGCGACTGAAGAGCTCGATGGGGGGGTCAAGACGCCTTCTCCATAAGATTGTGGTGGAGGGGTGTTGGGTGGAGACAGACCAGCGCCAGCGCCAGCAGTAGCAGCGAGGGCGGCGGCCGGGTCGGTCGTCCCGGGGGGGATGGTGGGTAGGACGATGCCCGTCTGCGCCTGAAACTCGCTGGGATCGATCTTTTGGTAGGTCTCTTGGTCCCAGTACTGCCCCTTCGAGTCCACGATGAGCGGCTTTTTCTCTTTGGGCGGGACAATGTCGGTCTCGTACAGCTGACCCACTGGCAAACTATAGTCGACGGTCCCGTTCGCAGCCGATGGAGTGCTTGCGCCATTGTTTTGGGTCAGCTGGCCCTCTGCTCCTTGCGGGCCGCCGTTACCTCCAGCGCCCGCCCCTCCCGCAGCGCCCGCAGCAGCTGCAGCAGCTGAGGGATCGTCCTCGACGCTAGGATGAGTGTACTTGTACCCCATCCAGAGCAAACCCGTGCCAATTGTGATCCCCGCCCCCCACTTGGCAATTTTTTTCCATTTTTTCTTCATGGCCAACTTTTCTGCCTCTTCGGAACTCTGTGCAGTCTGCTGAGCCACTGGTGCGCCATTCTGAGCCAATCTAGCCTCCTCGGCAGCTGCAGCCATTTTCTTAGCGTCCTTGGCGGCCTTCATCTGCATAATGTCGTGCAAGAGTTCCTCTTGCTGGGCGACCAATTGCTGGTTGTACCTGTTCATCTGTTCGAGCTTCTGCTTGAAAGCCTCTTCGTTCGCGGCCATAGTCTTCTTCAGCTCCTCGGCCTCTGTCTCCTTTCCCATCTGCTGCATCCTCTGCAGTTGCCTCATCTCTTGTATTTGCTCAGCGCTATGCTCCATCTGCATCTGGTTCAGCGAGGCATAATTGCTGTAAGGGCTGCCTGGGGGTTGTTTGAACTTGACGTAGAGACCACCGTCCTTGCTGAGAACGGAGAGGTTCTTGGTGGCCGCCTGATTCTCGAGGAACCTGAGAAAGTCGGGGCTGATCCTGGCCTGAGGGATGGTCGTGGCCGCAAGTGAGTCAATCTTACCCTGAGAAAGGAGCCCAGCCGGAGGGATCATCTTTTGGACATCACCCACAGACGCCGCTGCGGCTCCGGGATTAACGTGGAAGTCGGCAAGACCCATGCCTGTTTCTCTTAAGCCCTGCAGTAATTGTTGAAGCTCGCGTTTGTCGAGCTGCGAAACGGAAAAGTGAGAGGTAGTTTTGTCAGCGCAGCACTTTCACTATTCCCCCCACTTCTCTCTCTTTCCGTTGCCACCCCCGGCAAAGTCAACTGACGAAGCTAAGCCAGAGGTATTAAGGCCGAAGACTCACACTGACTGGAACTGCAGAGTCGCTCGGCAAGCTCCTCTTCGTGATCCTCTCATCGCGATCCTCGCTTTCGTCGAGCGAGCGTTTGCGAAGAAGGCCTCTCTTGACCAGTCCCGTCGAGGTGGCACCTGGTCGATCGAGATCATGATTCGTAGGCGCAATGTAAGTCCTTCTGGTTTGGTCTTGAATGAAGGCAAACTGGTACTGACCAGGAGAATAAATCGAGGCCGCCGGCGAGGTTGTCAGTGGAGGCGCCGGTCCTGAAACCGCACCTGGCATGGCTGGGTTCGTCCCGTAGGCGGCTGGTGGGGTGGTTGCTGGGAGAGAATTCGAGGCCCCATTGGGGAACGAGGTGCCAGCTGAAAAGCTAGAAGCGTAAGGGTCGATCGAGGAGGAGGCTGTAAGGCTGGTACCTCCGTATGGAGACGAAGTCGAAGCCCCGTACGAAGCAGCGCCGCTGTAGGTACTGGAAGGTGAGTACGGCGAGCCAGTCGGGGACAGTCCAGCTGCTCCATACGGTGAAGACGCTCCGTATGGCGATGGTGTTAGATACGACGGAGGGGAGGATCCGTAAGTGGAAGCGGCACCAGCTCGACCGGCCTCCTGTGATGCGTAAGAGTAGCCAGGCTGGGAGGAGAGTGAAGTCTGCGATGAGGCGGCCGAAGAGGCGGCTCCACTTCCCTGGCGCACTATCTGGCCGTTGGTCGGGTCAATCAAAGCCCCGTCGCTAAGCTGCTGGACGCAAGGGATGCTAGGATTGCTGGGCGAGGCGTAAGGGCTCCACTGGTATCCGGCGGGAAGTGCAGGAAGTGGCGAGGCTCCGCCCGGAGGGGAAGCAGCTCCCGCTCCCGCCGAAGCTGCCGCCCCTCCAGCGCTGGGGATTTCTCCCGGTGCAGGGTATCCCGCCGTCGTGCCGCTCTTCGGAGCCAGGTTCTCAAACAGCACAACTCCACCTAAACCGGCGGCTCCGACGACCGCGATCTTGGCGGCGAGCCCCATCTTGGAGTTCTTTTCCACTGTCTTGGCTCCCTGGAATGCGGCTTGGGCCCCAACATCAGCCGCCACTGATCCCATTCCGATCCCGGAACCGCTTTTAGCGACCGCCCCTTCGACCGTGGTAGCCTCAGCATGGGCAGCGGAGGAAGGAACAGGTGGCAAGTGAACCTGAGCCGGTGGAAGATGGACCGTCTCAGCCGCATGAGCGACCGTCGAACCCTCGTGTCCTGCGGTGCGACCCACTGCAGACGTTCCGCTCGTCACTCCGGCCTTGGCCCTTCCCAGTTTGGCAAAGGCCTTCTCAAAGAGAGAGGCCCATCCTCTCTTCTTGTGCCTCGGCAACCTCCCTGTCCTTCGGTTAGCGTCCCTTGGCAAGATGAGGTGACTCTTTGATGGTGCGTCTCGTGGCACGACTGGGTGAACGAGGAAGTGGAAAAAGGAAAGAAGGTGGTAAGCAGCAGTGAGGTCAGGGGAGAAGAAAGAGAAAGGAGGGTCAGACTTCACTTTTGCTTTCTTATCTTGTAGTTAGAGAGGCCTACAAGACTCACTGAACAGAGCCCCTCCATCCTTTCTACCTTGTTTGCGAGCACCGCCCTCCCTCTTGTTGAACTTCAACGCTCCATTCCCAATTCCAACGTCCTCCAGTAAAGCCGGAGCTGCCGAAGCGCTAGTGGCCAAAGCGGCGAAGGCAACCAAGATGTAGAGAGACGTCTTCATCCTTCAGCAACCGAGAGAGATCAAGGGATCTCCTGCAGAATGATTTGGGTGGGGAAGGCGAAGGGAGGAGACGGAAACAAGGAGAAGGTGGAGGGAACACGGCAGGGGGGAGGGGGTAAAAAGTTAGAGGAAAAAGAAGGAATTCCCCCTCTTGCCCGTTCCCCTTGTTTCCAGATTTCTCGTCTCTTCGAGAGGGTGAGGGAAGGGAGAGGTCGAGCGTTCGAGGGAATTGATTTCTTAAGACCTTTTCTAGACTGTTGGAAAGCCTATCTCCCAAGTGGGTCGCCCTCCTTGTATCCAGCTCCGTGAGCCTTGCCTCCAAGGGTTCGATGGTGAGAATCTCTAGTCCAGCTAGTATTCTGAATTTTCTACTCCTTGATCTGCCCCTGTCAGAGCACTTCTGACGATCTATGAAGACGCCTGGTAGGTACAGCTACCGATGTTGTCGTTTCCAGCCCGACGAACGTACTCTACGAATGCTACTTTTGAAATCCTGTGCATCGACTCTTTGGAGTCCTTCGAGATCCGCAAAGTGGAATCTGAGAGAGAGAGGAAAAAAGAACGGGAGGAAGAAACAAGAAAAGAAAAAAAAGGGAGGAAGAAAAAGATGAAGAGACGAGAGAAGGTTCCTCGCTCCGAGTAAAAAAGCCCAGCTTCTTCTTCGTGCGAGCCCCAGGTTTCAGTATGACAGGCAGGGCTGGAGCAAGATCAAGAGCCCTTCTAAGTCGAAGAAGAAAAGGAGGGGAGGAGGGGGGGAAAGAAAAGGATGGATAGGCAGGGACGCCTCTAGATTTCAGGCTCCTAATAAAGCAGAGGAAGGAAAAGAAAAATCGAGAGTGGTGAACCAAGGCCATCCGTTCCGTGATTCTCGCCTATGCGGAGGGAGGAAGCAAGTGCGGAACCCATGCCGTGACTCGGTCGGGGCTGTCATACCTCAACATCGGAAGATTTCGAAGGCCTCGGAAGCAAGTGGAGATGCACTCACCTCTCCACCCATCCTTGTCTTCCGAGATGACCAAGCTTTTGATCGAGGTTCGGATCTTGCAATTCTGAAAGGCTCGCAAGCCCTCAACCTTCATTTCGGATAAGCTCTCAGAAGGAGAGACATGTCCCGCTTCCCCGGACTTAACCAGCCAAGCTGAGATTCATCACCTAAACGACAACAAGAACTGAAGCAAGACCTACTGATACAAACTCACTTCCAGCAGGTTGCATGTTGATGGTAGAACTACAGGGGGGGGGGGG
>KZ820405.1:0-11745 GCA_003144235.1 Violaceomyces palustris
GGGGGGGGAAAGAAATCGAGGATGGGGGTTTCTTTGCTTCCTCTATTCGCCAAAAAAAAAAAAAACCTTTCAAAAGTACAAGGGGAAAGAGTTGGGAGGGGGGGAATATACAAAGGAATCTCACCCTTCAAGCATGCTTATCTACGAAGCGAGGTTGGAAGACGGCCGAGTTAGGGTTCAGAGAGATGACGATGGGAGGCGAGGAGGAGGAGTTGGTGGAAGGGTTGGGTTTCTTCTCATCGACTTTCCCTTCCTCCGCCTCTCCTCCCTTCCTACTCGCCTTCCTTCTCGTCGGTTTGGGCTTTTCTCTTTCCACGTCCCTCTTTTTCCTCTCGTTCGACGATCGAGGAGGAGGAACCTTTGCTTTCCCACCAGAACCCTTCCTCTCCTCCCCTCCCTCCTTCTGCTCGACGACGTTTCTCGACGCCTTCTTCTTCCCCTTGACTTTCCCTTGAGCTTCCCTTACCCTCCTACTCTCCTCTTCGAACCACCTTTCGAATTCTTCCGCCTGTTTCTTCTCCCTGTTCGACCTTTCCTCTTCGAGCCTTTCCTCCTCCAGGATTTCGGCAAAGCTTTTCTTCTTGGATTTTACTTTGGCTTCCTCTTCGGCTTTGGTTTCGAGGTCTAGGAGGAGTTGTTGCTGTTGGATTTGGGCAAAGGTCAAGGGTTTGGGTTCCCGATGGGAGGAGGAGGGGGAAGGGTTGGGGATGTTCCTGGTGTTCAGGAAGGAACCTGCGGAGGAGGTCCTGCTCATGTTGGCTGCGGCGGTCAAGGTCGAGTTGGCCTTGTTGGTGGGAGGGGAGGAGGAGAAGGAGGAGGAGGAGGAAGAGGAGGAGGAGGTGGAGGATCTCCTTGTCATGGTAATGTGGAAATGTCCCGAAGTCGATGAGGAGGCGAGATGGTTCGGTGACACAACGTTCGGATGACTCCAGGCTGGAGCTTCCCCCGAGGAAGAGACCCTCTTCTGAGAGAGTAGCGAACGTTGACCCTGGATCCTTGTAGGTGTGTAGGTTGGACCCATCGGGTGGTTGTTGTTACTGTTGCTGGAAGTGGAAGCGAGAGAAGCAAGAGTTGGACCAGGTGGTGACGAGAGGACGTTGGCAAGAGGAGGAGAGGTCGAGCTGACCAAGGCCTTGGCGAGCGAGGAAAAGGACGTCGCCATGGCCGTCGGAGAGTCTGCCAAGTTTCCATTCTGCGCTCGGATCGAACTTTGAACCCTTTCAGGCAGTTTCCAAGGCGAAGGGGTGGCGCTGTGACTGCTCGCGCTCAACGCTGGCGAGGCTTCCGGTGGTGTGGTTAGGGCAGCGGCTGCGGCTGCGGCTTTTTGCCTCTTCCTGTCCTTCTGGGAGAGCTTGGCAGAGATGGTGAGAGGGATCATTTCCAAGTTGGACGTGGACGTGGTCGACTTGACTGGCGTCGTCGCTCCGGATCCAGCGGGTGAGAGTCCGGGAGTGGATCGCACCACCCCACGTCTGGCTTGCTGCTCCCTCTCCCTCTCGGCCGCCATGATGCCTCGAAGTCCGGAGGAACCGCTTGGGGTGGGAGGTGGTGAAGTTGCGCTCTCACTAGACTTTGCATCCCTCGAGCTGGCGGTGGCAGCCTTTTCGGTTTCGACCGACTTACCTCTCCACGGTGCCGGTGTCCTGTCTCCGCGACCTGGCTGATCGTCCAGGCTCATGTGAGCCACCTTGGGAAGGATCGACCAAGGAGAGGAGGTGGTGGAGGAGGAGGCGCTACGTGAGGAAGAGGTCGCCTGAACCGCGTTCAAGCTCGGGCTCTTGCCTTGCTGAGGAGTCTCGTCTTCGTCCATGGAGAACATCATCGAAGGATCCGATCCCGGTCCCACGTTGAGAATGTTCGAGGACCCGCCGAGGGGCTTCATCCTTGGACTCGTCAGGGGAGAGACTCCGCCGCCAGCGGAGAAGGATTGCATCCTCCTCGAAGAATCGGCAGGGTGGAGGCCGGGGCTTTTGAGCCTTTTGCCCACCTTGTTGACGACCAGGTGAAGGCTGGGTTCTGGGATGTCGAGGTCGTCGTAGTACTCCCGGTGCTTTTCGATGAGGGCCAAGACCCTGTCGGAAGCCAAGGTTCTCCTCATCTTCTCGTCCTGCTTGTTCCTCACGTATTTTGTCAGGTCCTTGAGCATCCGGTGGCCGAGCTCATCCAGCATGCCACTCTCCAGCAAGGTTTCCATCGTCCGCGTGCAGTAGTCGAGGCAGGCCTCCTTCAAGGGCAAGGCGTGGTAAAAGTCGGCGTCGGTCAGAACGGCGCTGACGTTGTTGGCCAGCACCCTCCTCCTGAGCAGAACGCAGCAGAGGAGCTTGAGCTTGTCGAGCAGGAGCTCGTTGGAGGCCGCGAGTACCTCGATCAAAAAGTCCATGTACTGGTCCATCGTCTTGTCCTCGTCGATCCCGTCAAACGTACTCAGGCCACCGTCCACGTAAAGGTGAAGGAGGACGATCCTGGCGACCTCCCACCGTAAGTGCTTCATGTCGATCGTGATGACGTTCGACTCCCATCGACTCGACGTCCAGCGTGGCTGGAACAGGGCCGCAAAGAATGGCGACCTTCGCAGGATGGGCGAGTGAGCGGGGATGGTCCGGTCCTTGAAGGCGATCTCGACATCCCTCAAGGGAGACTGGGAAGGCTCGACGTCGACCTGGGTCTCGAACATTCGAAGCATATCTGCTCGGAGGGTCGCCACCGGCGGTCGGGGCACGGGCGACCTCAACACCGGCTCCAAGGCGCTCAGACCGAGCGACTGTGCAAGCTCCAGTAGCTGCGACTGGACCTGCAGCCTGTCGATCTTCCCGGCCTTGTAAGACTTTTCGACGCTCAGCCCGACGCTTGAAGTCCATACGGGCGGAAGATCATCACTGTAGACGTAGTGAAGCAGGAAGAGGGCCGTGGAGAAGCTGCAGGAAGGGATGTTGATCGTCGCGACCTTTTCGCCCACCCTCTTGACCGAGATTCCCGCGGGCATGCTGCCACCCTTGCTCGACGGATTCGAGAGTACCGGGGCCAGAGAAGGGATGCGGGCGGCTATGATGGACCTGTGAACCGGAAGGTACCTTCCCCCGGCGACCACGAAGGCGTCGCAGCCGAAAGGCGGGATCAGGTTGTGAGGACCGTAGAAGGACCTCAGGTTGACGTCGTTTGGGCCCTGGCCACCAGTCGCCACGGCCCTTCCTGCGTCCCACCTCTTGGCTGCCTCGGCGATGAGGAGGGCCATGTGCTGATACCGGGCAGCCGTGTCGTCGCCAGCATCGCTCTCGTCGTCCGAGGAGGCGTCGGCGTCAATGTCACTGGCATTGTCCGTGAGGTCGACAACCTGGGTGGTGATCCCCTTATCAGCGTCCGTCGCTGTATGCGACTGGACCCTGAGGTGCGGCAAGAGGTCTCTGAGCGCCTCCTCGATCGTCCTCCCCTTCGGTCGGACCTCGAGCAAGGATGGCTCGGATCGAATCGCCGCCAGCGCTCCGCTCTCGCTGGTGGCGACCTTGACGACCCGCTGCAGGTATGGCACTGCCTGGAACTTGAAAGCCCTACCGGCCGCTTTGGCCGAGTTTCCACCAAAGGAGACGTCCGATTTCCTGGACCTGACAAAAACGTGACCACTCTCGGTACAGAGGATGATGGAGCCATCCGAGCCGATCGCGACGTCCCTGACAGCGGTGAACTTTTTCCTAACGGACCAGACCAACTGAGGCTTGGGCACCGCAGACAGGGCCGCCGTCCTGCTCTGAGCTTGACCTTGGCCCCCGCTCTTGCTCCCCGGTCCGCTGGCGTATTCGGACGGATGCTCGAGGTTGAAGGTGAACAGGTCTCCCATGTCGCTCAACGCGGCGAAGGTGGTGCCCGAGCTGGTGAGCTTGCTGATCGAAGGCTTGGGTTGGGCCTGCCTCGGTCGGAAGACCGAGATGTCGGCGGTGAACCTGGCGAGGGGGAAGTTGATCCTGTAGTGGCTGTCGTTGTGCCACACGATCACGTCCCAGCTCTCCATCAGGCAGGCGGTGCCGAACTCGGTGGCGGCGACTTGCTTGATGCCCGCCTCGGCGACCAACGCGGTCACCTTTCGAGGCAAGACCTGGACAGGTGTTCCGCCTCGGTCGTAGCCAAGCTGGCCAGTGTTGGTGCCCCAGGTGTAGAGCGCGTCGGCGGTGAAGACGACCGAGTGGAGCTTGCTGGCAGCCGCTCCAAGGACGACCTCCTTCTTCAGCGGTCCGACAATCTTGCGAGGGCTGACCTGGACATCGAGATCGGCCGCACTCGAGCCGACCCTTCCGCCGCCCCCAAAGGTAGCCGAAGCCGCGCCACCACCTCTGCCCGCTCCGGAGCTGGAGGAGACGACGCCGAGGCCCTGCTCGACGACGTAGCCCAACTGGGAAAACCGGTTGAGTCCGTACGTGTAGACCGCACCCGAGGTGGTGACGATGATTGTGTGGTCCTGGGCCACTGCGATGCACCGGGCGGTCTCCTTGAAGTCCTTGAGGGGCTCGAACGCGGGTTGGGTTTGGGGAGACTGGCCAAGCCTTCCGTTGCCGCCAAGGCCGCACACCCAGACGTTCTCGGATTTCTCGTCGGTCAGGACGACCGTGTGAAGTTTGCTCATGGCGATGTCCTTGACGCCGATCCTATCAAACTTTCTTCCGACGGAACCAGTGGGTGACTGGCGACCCGGTTGCTCCTGGAGGTGGGGGGCCTTGAGGATGACCCGATCTGGCAGAGCACGATCGTCGCCATCACCCAAGCCGAGGCAAAAGTTGCGGTTGACACCCCAGGTGAAGAGCTGGGTCGCCACCTTTCCTGGCTCGGAGAAGTCGGGCTCTGCGCCGAGAGAGTCGAGGTTGGGGTTGGTTCCAGGGACAGTCGAGTTGTAGAGGTCGAAGGGGGTCAGGCCCTCGAAGTCCTTGAGACGCGTATCGGTGTCAGGGCGTCGCAGGAGGGTGAGGGCGGTGATGAGATTCGAGTGGTAAAGGGCTCTGTGGAGGGCGGTCCAACCGTTCTCTGCGTCCTGGAGGTTGAGGTTGATGGAAGGGTGGGAGAGGAGAGCGTGGAGGTAGTCGATGCTGACAGGCTCGGTGGAGGATGCGATGAGGTGGAGGGCGGTCCTACCTGCGTGGTCCCTGCGGTTCACCTCCGAAGGTGGGCATGGCCCGGAGGAATGGTGATGACCGAGACTTGAATGAGAGACTCCACCATGAGAGTAGGAACTGCTGTACGGCCCTGCACCGCTACCTGCACCACTTCGGTCGTTCGCGCCGCCTTTGACTGAGGGTGGAGGACGGAAGAAGGGACAAAAACAAAGTGAGGTTGGAGGAGAGGGTGGTAGAGAGGTGAAACCAAAGGTGGTCAACGCCACTCTCGTCGTCGTCGAGCGAGAGAAGCCGTTCCGGACGAGGAGGAGGAGGGGGAGGAATACTCACGGACGGCGCGAAACCTTTGCAGGTCTCGGACATGCCAGCAGTCGATGAGAGTGGGAGCTACCATACAAGAGAGAGAGAGGCCGATTCACCTTAGCCAAGGAAAGGGGAATCAGCTCAAAAGACAGGGATGGCAAGAGCAAACCAGTCCTTTTTCTTGATCCCTTTCCGATTTCACCCTCCCCTTTCCTCTCCTTCTTTTGATTCGACGATGAGCAAGGGTTTGCGTCAGGCCACGCGAGGGCTGATGGTGATGGTGATGGTGTGGAGCGAAAGGAAGACTTGGCAAGTGAACGAGCTTGGTCAGGTCGGGCTCGCCTTGTCGTGTGAGTCCAGACGGGAGTGAGGGTGGATGGAGGCCGGAGGTGAAAGCGCTGATTGGCTATCGATCTGGCTATACGCTCTTCCCCGGTCTAGCTGAGATGGCTATCGAGTAGCCACCGTTCCAGCGAGTTCCTGCTGGAGTTATTATTTCTCGCGACGAGAGCTACTGTTAGATGGTTGGTGGCTAGTCAGACTTAGCGATCGGGATTCGGAGGAACGTGTTGGAGGGAGGGGTGGTGGCTACCGATCGTCCGAGTGTGGGTGAAAGAGGAATTCCTTGGGGGGGGGGGGGGGGGGGGGGGACTGGAACTTTTCTCCAGGTAGATAGATACGCGAGGCAGGGAGGTGCGGTGGGAAGGGCAAGAGGTTGAGGTTGAGACGAGCGACACGCAAGGTAAGGTGGTCGGATGGCGAGAAGATCAAGGATGGGGATGGGGAAGGGGAAGGGAGGAGTTGAAAGTGAGCTGGTGAATGAGCTGAACGCGAAAACCCTCACCCAACCATCCATCCATGCCCACCCAACGTTCATCACCTTCGTCGAGGAGGAGAGTCACGGAGAAGGGACAGGATGGTCATCCACTCGAATAGAAAGAAAGACGAGGGAAGAAGAAGTGTGTACAACATGAAATGATTCTATTTGCGCTCTTGGAGTACATACAGTGAGTGGTTATGGATACCGTCATGAGTGTACAGAGCATGTGGTTATACATTCATGATTATTGTAGGCAGCTTGGACCTGGACGTCGGACTGCGCGTTTGCTTAGCAATCCGAGAACGTGAACCTTCCTCCACAGCCATCCGCTTTTTACGCGATCGATTCGACATTCACGATCGTGATTCGGATCGGGCGAAGAGAGGGAGAGAAACCCTGAACAAGCCAAGCCGAGGTTCTGGTCGAGGGTTGAATCACGGAAAAGCTTGTGGATCAGTCGAAGGTGTCGTGGGTGAGTGTCTTTGCCTCTCTCTTTGGCTCTCTCTCTCGCTCGCTCTGACAAGCACAAACCATGGATGGCGGAGCGACTCATCCATGCTTTGCAGCAACAGACAGACTCAACTTCGTAGGTCACACTCCTGACTGTAGCTTATCCTCCTCCCTCTTTCCTCGCCAGACACACGTGCCGATCACCTGGCGGAAAGCACTCATTGAGGCAAGTTATTCGCCAACCACCGTCAAGTCAGTTCTCAGAGTGTCACAACTCGAGATTAGTCACACCACCACCCTACGGTCAGAGGAAACGAGGAGGAGCACTCGGCACTCGGTACTGACGCTTGGCACGGACCCCGTCGCCCCTCCTGACCCGCCACCATCGCCTCACCTGGCTGGGTCTTGACCAACTCCACCAACAGTAGCCAAGCATCACCACCGCTACCACTCCCCAACGCACGCATACACACCACGAAAACACGCAGGCACACGCGAAGGAGAACGCAGGCACACACTCACACAAACACACATACACACTCACACTCGCTCTCTCACTCTCTCACTCTCTCACTCTCTCACTCTCTCCCTCTCCCTCTCTCCCTCTCTCCCTCTCTCCCCATCCTGGAAACGAAGGGAAACACGACAACGTCAGCCGGGGAGGTGGGGGTCAAGAGGAAGGGTCGAAAAGGAAAAGGTAGCATCCCAGGGTTCTTTGGAAAACAAGCTTGTCAAGTGGGTGGGAAAGGGGGATAGCAAAAGCCTTGAACCTCCCACATCCCTCTTAAAGTATGGCCTCGCTATCATCTCCAGTCGTCCAACAACTCCAACCCCAGCAACAGAGCCATGCCTCCTCCTCCTCTTCCTTGAACTTACCCTCCCTCATCTCTTCAAGCAATGCCTATCTCACCGCAAACGAATCGTCATCCCCGCCACCTCCGCCATCGCCTACCCCTCTGACCGCACCTTCCTCTTCCCCCTCTCCGTTACTAAGCCCCTCCAATCACCCAGCCAGCCATCCACCCCACATTCACCCCTCTAACGCAAGCTCTGGTAGCGCAAGCGCAAGCAAGGGTGGCAACACACTTTCCGGCACCCATCCGAGTAACAGCAACAACAACAACAACAACAACACCAGCAGTAGCAGCATCAGCATCAGCAGCAGCATCAGCAACAGCAATAACAACAGCA
Source organism: Violaceomyces palustris (assembly GCA_003144235.1). Classification (NCBI taxonomy): domain Eukaryota; kingdom Fungi; phylum Basidiomycota; class Ustilaginomycetes; order Violaceomycetales; family Violaceomycetaceae; genus Violaceomyces; species Violaceomyces palustris. The sequence goes on from KZ820405.1 coordinate 7,861, forward strand.
GCACCAACAATCACACCGCCAGCAGCAATGCCCTCCATCCTTCCGTTGATTACCTGAGGGACCTCTTCCAAAAGAGGCTCCACAGCTTCACCTACCTCAAACGATCCCTCTCCGGAAAGCTCTCTTGGTTCAACACCATCCTCTTGTCCCAGAGCGACCTCAGCTCGGTGTTCGACCACGAAAAGATGAGGAAGAGGACCATGAGGTACACGCTCCTAGGCCTCTCCCTCTCCTCCATCCTCGAGATCTCGACAGCCCAGGACATGTCCAAGGCCATTCTTTCCCTCATCCAAGAGCTCGACAACCTCCCGGACGACTCTTTCAACAACAAGCCGAGGATGAAGAGCTTTTTCAAGAGCTCGACAAAGACATTGAAGAGGAGCGCCGCCAACCAGGCCCTCAGCGACTTTTCCGTCCACGACGGCTCCTCCTCCTCCATCGGTATTGGCATGGGGATTGGCGTCGGAGGTGGTATGGGCGTAGCGCCCAACATGGGGAGCGTCAACACCGGTGCCGACTACTCTTACCTCGTCTCGCCCAACATCGTGAGTCGCCTCGGCCCGGTTCTCTTTTCCCTCTTGCCGAACACCTCGCCCCCCCGAAAAGCATTCGACTGTCTGACATTCGCGCTCCCCCCCCCCTCCTTTTGCTTTGCCTTCTCGACTCCGCTCCCAGCCCTTCCAATTGGACTTTTTCCAGACCTTCTTCACCCTCTGCGATGCCATCTGCGAAGTGTATCACAAGATGATCTCGTTCCTTGGGTCGAACGCGGACCCTGTAGGATCCCCCATCGGCCCTCTCTCGCCTGGCTCGGCTTCGTTCTCCTCCGACCACGGTTCTTCCTCGACCTTGCTCAATCCTCCGTCCTCCGGAGGGATACAGGCTGGCTCTCCCATCCCTCCGCTACCGAATTCATCCGAGCGCGACGGTTGGCCCAGCGAGACGAGCCCTTTCTCCGTAGCCTTCGTTAACGGTCCTGCGTTGGGAGGCAGCGTCAGCTCGATGACTCAGGATCTGATGATCAAAGTTGATGGCAAATTCAAGGTGAGCAAATCCATGCTCTTTCTCCATCCCCCTTCCCCCCTCCCTTCCCCCGCCTTCTCTTCTTCTCTCCCTCCTTTCCTTGACCGCTTGGGCGTTTTGCACTGACGGAGCGACTCTTTTTTCATAAACTACCTTTGCAAATGAATGCGACACGGTAGAAAATCATGTCTCAACAGATTAAGGAGATCGATGCTCTGGCAAGGCAGCTGATCAAGGAGGAACTTTCAGGGCTCGACCCCCTCATGAAAGATATGGGGATCCCGGCGACAAACTCTGCCTTCAGCACAGCCCCATCCTCCTCGGCGTCGTCCATCATCAGCGGCGTATCCGGTCAGGGCGGCGGCCAATCTTCGATCTTTGGAAGTGTTGGTCAGAGCCAGAGCGGCATCTACACGACTTCGACCGGAGGCGTAGGGGGAGGGCCGACGTCGCAAACCTACTTTAAGGACGGCGCCGGTGGCGGCAGGCAGCACCACTCGTCGCAGAGCTCGTTCTCTTCCAGCGCTCACTCGTCGCAACCCCAAGCATCGTCGCTGACCATGGGCCAGCACGGCGTTGGATTGGGAATGGGAGGAAGGCAAAGGTCGGGGACGCAGAACACGGTCGCTTCCAACGCCAGCAGCTCCCTATCGGCATCCACCCTCTTCTCCTCCACTCAGGGTGGCGGCGGCAGCAGGGTCTCTTCTGGTGGGGGCGGCGGAAGCATCACTGTGATCGGGCATCAGAACCAACCTCTGTCGTCTTCGCTCCAGGGAGAGGCAAAATCCAAATTGGACTCAAGGGACGATGGGTTTTGACTGAGTTCTTTCCATTGCCCCCCTCGTCCAACCTTTGCCTTCCGCTCGGTGACGCTCACTTCGAGCCTGTTCTCCCCCCCCCCCCCCCCCCCCCCCCCCCCCCCCCCCCCCCCCCCCCCCCCCCCCCCCCCCCCCCCCCCCCCCCCCCCCCTGGGGCTCCGCCGGGCTCGCGGAACTTGTTCTGTATACCACCGCGGGCCCGTCCCAGTCAATTCTTCGTAACCGCACCGATTCGAAAGGAGCGAGCGCATGTCAACGGGTTCCAAGGAATTTCCTTCCTTCTTTCTCGGTAGGAAAAGAATCGATATACCCAAAGATCTCGACCGGTTTCGGCGCGCGCGTGCCCGCGTGTCTTGGTGTGTGTTTCCTTGCTTCTTTCCTTCACTCCTCTCTGTCCATTTCATTTCGTTTCCTTTCTCCCCCCCCTCCCAATCTTCTTGGCTCCACTTTCTTCCACGCCTTGCTTCTGACCACCGTACGGGATCTAGATTCCCGGGAGGAGGCCATGTTCGGGGCGTGTTGCGTTCGTCACTTTTTCTCGTTTCCCTTTTTTTTTCCCCCAACGCCTTCTCCGATCTCGCCTTGGGTGGCTCTCGTCCCCTTTCCATTGGAAGTTGGGCGGGGATTCATGATTTTGACGAGCTAGGAGGGAGGGTTTCATTTTGAGAGGAGATGTAGCCGTAGGCACCGGGATTCCTCCCTTCCCTTCCTTCTTCTTCTGTTCTTTTGATACAGAAAAGGGGGAAAATGAAGACGAGATGGGGTAATGGGTGTAAAAGGTGCTCGCGTGTGGCTTACGAGGATGTGAAGGGAATCCGAGGGAGGAGGGGGAAATGAAACGGGAACGAGGTTGTCCTCAACGTCCCTACTCATTTCCTAGGGGAAAGGTGGAATGAAGGGAAGAGGGAAGGGAGCACACGGATACAACATGCTTTTTCTGTTTTCTATTTCCATCTTGATCGCTTCCCCTCTGTTTCCTGTCATCCCTTTCCCCCTACTTCCTCGGTCTTCTACTTCCTGTCCCATCACCCTTACCGACGCGTATCGAGACACCGAGGCGGAAGGAACGGAAGGTCACCTGTGGCGATGCGAAATCGAAGAATGAAAGGAAGGGGAAAAAAAAAAGAAGAAGAAAAAAAGAAACAAGGCAGATGGAAACTAAGTAAAAAGGTGGAGCGAGGAAAGAAAATGAAGGGACAAGAGGATGGGGGAAAAACAATGTACCTCGATCCAAACTTCATTTCGTCCCACCTCTTTTTCCCTTTCGTAAGAGGTTCTGGTCTCGAAAAGGGGAAGTGGAAGGCGAGATCATGGTAAGCTCAGCCACCACCAACATCGAAACCTCTCTCAGCCGATTTCATAAATCCAGCAGCCCATCCCTCCCCCCTCGAAATGGTTGCGAGGAAGGAACGATGAAAGGGAATTTCCTCGTTTCCTCTTTCCTTTCCGCTTCTTCCCCATTTACTAGATATGGGAAAAAAAAAGCCTCTCCATCCGTGAATGAAACAGGGGGGAAAGAGGGGGGTGGGTATTCCGCCTGACTTTCATCCACCTCAAGAAAGGGAGAAAACTTTCCTTTCCACTTTCATTTTACGCAAACAATTTTTTTTCCCTTTCTCCTTCCACCCCCCTCGCTAGTCCGACGTTGAAGCAGGAAAGGGAGAAGGAAAGCGCCACCTCTCCAAGAAGCAAAGGCGACTTGAGGGATTCCTCCCTTTCCTTTCTTTGCCAACCCTCCTCCGGGCTTGCTCGCTTGATCCATTGTTGTTCTCTTTCTTTCACCTTTTCGAATCCCAGGTTGGAAGGCTGATCTCTTTCCAATATCCCCACCTCTCCTCTCTTCGTATCCGTTTGCTCCCTATTGGGATTGTCAGGAAGCCGATCATCGATTTTTCCCTTCATTTTTTTTTCCCTCTCACTTCCCTTTTGGTCTGTGATCCGTTTGCCTTTCATTCCTACCTTCCGCTGGGAGAGGGAGGGAGAGTGGGTTTGGAACAGTCTCTCTGTGTTGATGCTGTACTTTTTTTTTTTTTTTTTTTTTTTT
>KZ820407.1:0-11673 GCA_003144235.1 Violaceomyces palustris
GGGGGGGGAGGTTTGAGGAAGAGAGGTGAACTTTGGATGTGAGGCGGGTCTGGGCGGCGGCGGGCGGAGGGGTGGGTCGGTGGTCGGTGGGTCGGATTCAAGTGGATTTCGACCTTGACTGGCAGGCAGAGCAAGCAGGCAGAAGCAAGCCGATGGGGGAAGAGGAGGAGGAGGGCAAAGGCCAACAAACCAGATCATGAAAAATGTATTCATCGCGATTCCTCCAGTCTCTTCAACGCAAGACGCGAGAGGGGAAAGGTAAGTGAGAGTAGGTGAAGGATGAAGGTGTAAGAAAAAGTTGCATCTTGGAAGGCTTCATAGATTAAAGATTTTTTATCCATCACGGTAAGTGTGTGAATACAAAATCTGAGGAAGGGGCTAACATCAGTGATCAAAGTGTGAATTTTCGAATTCGATTCGGTGCATCCAAAATTCCAAACTGCGCAAGGCACTTCCGTCAAGAGGCCGTCGAATGCGACTTTTTAAAGATAGATGTGAGCTTAAGTAGAATAATGGATCGATTCGCAGAGAGTCCGTTTTCGCTCCTCGCGCGAGCCATGAGCAATTACTCACAAAGTAAAGGTTCTTATGGATTAAAACTGAAATCTTACTTTTAATCGCAAGCCGAAGGACTTACACTCTAAAAGGATAATATTGCCTTCTCCTTTTTAGGGTGACTTCGAAGTGCCAAACCTCTTATTAGCATGTAAATTGTATTCTTACATCTCCTTGGCTTCATCCAAGAAAGAACCCCGTCGCTTGCACGATCATGAATCTTATGAATAAGACAGGACTCAGACTTATGACTGGTTTGAGAAAAAGGTCTCTTTCAAGACCAGTCGTCAGTAGAACACACTCATGACTTGAGTGCAGCATGGTGGAGATGAAAACGACTTCCGGGAGCAAATAAAAAACCCAGCTTGAGTGGCGACTGGCATCTGGCGAGGAAACCAGATGTCGATCCAAAGTACGCTAAAGGATACCGCTTTTCTCTTTGACCAGCCCGTTTGACAAGGTTTGATCGCGTGTGGCCGCCCATGGCTTGCCTGCGTGACCCAACGACCTCAGCACCTCTGCGACGAGGTCTCGCAGGGAGACCTGGCCATATCGCAAAGCCTTGAATTTTCTTGACCCTCTCGGTCAGGTTCAGAGTCAGAGATGTGATTGTGGAAAGCGTGGTTCCACCAAGGTGACCTTGCCGGACACAGGTTCGTTTCAGTTTTGGGGTGTGGGGGGTGGAGGCGGGTCTCTCACCTCGTTCACAGCAAGCAATCTCTTCTCTTCATTGACTTTTCTCCCTCTTCCGCCACTCGCACTTCCTCCTACCGATTTGCTACCCCTGCCCACTACACAAACCCTTAGCAACAGTTGGCCTCAAGGTGATCACCCTTGGATCATGGGAACAGACGCGTGTTTCCGTGTTTTTAATGAAGCTAACTTCCGCGCGTATAGACACCGAACAAGGCGGGTGGGTGCATACGTCAGAATCTGAGGAAAAATGTCAGTCTCCTGCTTTCAGAAAGGGTTACAAACGTGCTCTGGAGGCTAGGCAACTCTCTTTCTCTCCTCTTATCTTCTTGTCTCCCCCCTCCCTCTCCCTCTCCCTCTCCCTCCTTGTCTCTGTGATTCTTTTATTTTTCTTCCCCACTCCGTTTCTCTTTAGGTTTATTTTTTGCTTTTTCGAATTTCATTCTATTGTTGCCGATCCCTCATGACTCGATTCAGGTTGGGGTTGGAGAATCAAATAGTAGGAACGAGGAGGCGAAGGATTGGGATCCGTTCGCTTGGCCTTGCGGGGATTCATGGATGGGATCTGAAACTGGGGGGTCTCTGCGGCTTCGCGAAGCCATTTCATCCCCAACCCAGGTCCAGGCAAGTCTCTGTACGTGTGTGTACGTGAGGATTTTTTTGAAAAGGTCACCCAGAGACTGTGTACACAGTGAAGGACAAGTACGTAGAGTACATACAGTGCGTGGAAAACAGCGTATCCCAGTGTGATTCCAAGCGCTGCTGTCCAGGAGATGCGCAAGAGGGCAACCTGTCGGGTGAGAAGGTCTAAGTCAGTATGTAGTGGATCCTTCCGAAGACGTGGTTTGACGCTCGTGCTGTTCCTACCTACGCTGCAGAGAGTCGGTTCGCCTTGCTCTCTCCACCTTTTGATAGACTGGCGGTCGGGTCTGTTACCTATTCGCACGAGAAAGACCAGACCCGGTCGAGCTGATCGGGCGTTGTCGTGAATAGTGGTAGTCCATGGAAGGAGCAGGCAGAGGGCAGAGTTGTGTGGGTCGAGGTGTTGACGCGCGTCCTTGGTTAGCCTTGCTCTCCTTGCTCTCCTGGAGCTGCAGCAGACGGGCAGAGGTGGCAAAAGTTGAATGTTAGGATTACCGTTTGGTGTTCAAGTGTCGGACTCGGAGGTGTTGCCTTTCACACTCACAGCTTGGACCAAACCCCCCCCCCCCCTTTCTCTCTTCCTCCCCCTTCCTCCCTCCCCCTTCCACCTTCCTTTCGTTTCTCCTCTCAAACTCTTCTGCCCTCGTCCAGGCTGTCCACCATGGGAAGAAGGTCAAGGCTACTCCCACTCGCTTTTGTTTTTGACCTTTAATTTTTGATTTTCGACTTTTGATTTTCGATTTCTTTTCGTTGGATGCGGTCTCACTCTTTTCCTGATCGCGTCTTATTGGCCTATTCGTATCTGGCGTATACTTCGATCGCTTTCTTTTCACACCTTCGACTCTCCAGGGTGGAGTGAAAGCTGAGAAGGTGTCGAGTTGATTTCAAATATTCAAGCCACTTGGCCACGTTTGCTTTTATTTAGTCGGCTGTAACAATGAAAACTGTGGCTTCCTTTCGATTAGCCTGTGAGTGTGAAGTGCAGGTTTTTCGTCTCACCTGTTGGGCTTCCTACGCTGGCTCTCGCGTCTTCTTCACCGATCCCTTCGAGTCTCGCCTTGCAGAGACAGATGGACCCCCTTCCGCCACCAGCCTTTCCCCCCCTCCTTCTTCCAAGTCTGAAGGGCAAGTCATCGCTTGCAGTCCAAACCCCACCATACCCAGTCAGACTTTTCCCTTTCCTACTCGCCCACAAAGCGTGGTCGTCACAGCATCTCTCTCAAAGGTTGACCCTCCCTTGATCGTCAAGCCAGCCAAACGAAAACTGGACAACAAGCCAGCTTGACCAGTCCCCCTTGCCTTTGCTCAGCCAACCTCTAACCATCAAACAATGGCTCAGCTTTTCCAAAAGGACCCTAGGAACGCCGGTCTGTTCATTGGGGGTGAGCGGCTGTCCGGCGCAGAGATCAGGAATCAGAATGTTCTCGCCGCCCAAGCCATCGCCAACATTGTCAAATCCTCGCTCGGTCCAGTCGGTCTCGACAAGATGCTGGTCGACGACATTGGTGACGTTACCATCTCGAACGATGGAGCCACCATCCTCCAACTGCTCGAAGTGGATCAGCCCGCCGGCAGGATCTTGGTCGAGCTTGCACAGCAGCAGGACAAAGAGGTCGGTGACGGCACCACCTCGGTCGTCATCATCGCTGCCGAACTCTTGAAGCGTGCCAACGACCTGGTCAAGAACAAGATTCACCCGACCACCATTATCACAGGTTACAGGCTCGCCTGCAGGGAGGCCTGCAAGTACATGCAGGATCAGCTTTCCACCAAGGTTGAGGCTCTGGGCAAGGAGAGCTTGATCAATGTTGCCAAGACGAGCATGTCAAGCAAAGTCATTGGAAGGTGAGTAGGCAGCGAGATCTTGGCCAAGCCGATTCCTCAACCATTATCCCCCCCCCCCCCCCGGCACCGCCCCTCCTCCTCCCACCTAAGCTGGCAAGCTCGAATAGGACTCCATGAGTGTCAACCTTACCTTTAAACATTTCCCTCATCCCCTTTCGCCCTGCCTCCTTTGTCGCTCACAGTGATGACGATTTCTTCGCTCAGCTCGCTGTTGATGCCATGTTGGCGGTCAAGACGGTCAACGCTCGAGGGGAGACCAAGTACCCAGTCAAGGCAGTCAACGTTCTCAAGGCTCATGGAAAGTCTGCCCGCGAGTCCATGTTCATCAACGGCTACGCTCTCAATTGCACCGTGGCCTCTCAGGCAATGAAGACGCGGATCCGGAACGCAAAGATCGCTTGCCTGGACATCAACCTGATGAAGCAGAGGATGCACATGGGTGTCCACATCACTATCGACGACCCTGACCAGCTCGAAAAGATCCGGGCGAGAGAGAGCGAGATTGTTCTTGAGAGGGTGAGGAAGATCTTGGCAGCAGGGGCCAACGTGATCTTGACAACGAAGGGGATCGATGACCTTTGCCTGAAGGAGTTTGTCGAGGCTGGCGCCATGGCTGTCAGGAGGTGCAAGAAGGAGGACCTTCGTCGGATCGCCAAGGCGACGGGGGGCCAGTTGGTCAGCAGCTTGAGCAACCTGGAAGGAGATGAGACGTTCGAGGTCAGCAGCTTGGGCTTCGCCGAGGAGGTCTGCCAGGAGAGAATCAGCGACGATGAGCTTATCCTAGTCAGGGGAACCAAATCGATCAGCTCGAGCTCGATCGTCCTCCGAGGCGCAAACGACTATCTCCTCGACGAGATGGAGAGGGCGCTCCACGACAGCCTCTGTGTCATCAAGAGGACACTCGAGAGCGGCTCAGTCGTCCCGGGTGGGGGCGCAGTCGAGTCAGCCTTGAGCATCTACCTGGAAAACTTCGCCACCACTCTCGGAAGTAGAGAGCAACTGGCCATCGCTGAGTTCGCACAGGCGCTCCTCGTCATTCCAAAGACTTTAGCTGTCAACGCGGCCAAGGACAGCACCGACCTGGTCGCCAAACTGAGAGCCTACCACAACGCTGCGCAGAACGCCAGTCCTGGCGATCCGAAGAAGGCCCTCCGCTTCTTTGGCCTCGACTTGCTCAACGGAGAGGTGAGGGACAACCTTAAGGCCGGTGTCTTGGAGCCGACCGTGAGCAAGGTGAAGAGCTTCAAATCGGCCCTCGAAGCCGCAACGAGTCTTCTCCGTATTGACGATGCACTCAAGATCGCCCCCGCCGAGCAGCCGGAAGACCCGCACGCGCACATGTAACTGTAGCTCAAACGACGTACTGTCACAATTCAGGATTTTGACAATTTCCCCCCCCCCCATCTTTTTTAAAGAAGAGAGAAAGAAGGACAGATGAGTGTGTGGCGGGAACAGGGACAGGAAAGGGAAAAAAATGCAAAAAATGCAAATCAAAAAAATAAATAATATAAAAGAACAAAAGCATGAAGGAGAGGATGCCTTGAGAAGGCGACTCGTGATGACAAGTACGTGTCTTCACAATCCCGACGTTCGTCGATGTCGTTCTTCCAATCCGGCTCTAATGCCAGATCAGTTTACCACTCGATCCAAGAATTCGATGCTCGCCGTCTTATTCTCCGGAGCCCATTTGGTCGCCTTTTCCTCCCCCTTTCTGGTCTTCCACTGGGCTCCTTTTGCTTCTGCAGTAACAGTATGCCCCCTTCGCCTATCCATTTGCCTGCCTGTTTCTTCTCTATCGTGCTCTTCTCGTGGCGTGGAAAGGAGTCAAAATTGGCAATCGGGATGTACACTCGATATGGTGTTGGTATTCGTACAAGGGGGGCTCGGAGGCAGAAGCAGGTGAGCCAGGCGGGCGAGCTCAGAGAGCAAGGTGGAGAGAATGGCAAGAATAGAACTAAAGGAAAACATAGCGGGGATCCTGACGGGTAGACTTAGTTTCAAATGATCGCCGCACCCTTCTTTGCCACCCTTGCGACGATGCCATTCAACGGTCCTATTGATCCTCTGCTAACTCCCTCAAGTACAGAACATTGTTGCACCTGGAGGACGAAACGGAGCAAGAGGAGGGTGAAATCAGAGGGTCGTGAGGAGGAATGAGGGAAGAGGTTGGACCGCGAGTCAGGGCAACGTAGTCATGAAACGAGGCTTTCGCAAGAGTTTATGCCCGATCCCTTTCCTTACCGAATGAAAACCTCGCCCAGCATTCCGTTGGACTTGCCATCCTGAAACTCCTCCGTGTTGGCGAGCTATGGGCGATCCAGGAAGGGGAAACAAGAAGGGAGAGGCCAGCGAGGTTGGGATTCATATGTAAGCAGAGCTCTTCTAGCACGATGATATGCGATTCAAGCCAGGACTTTGAATGAGGCCTCCAAAAACCAGAGGATACAGATCCAGCTCGGCCCAGCCCGCACATTCTGCTAGAATCGACGAGGTTAACCACTTGTGAATCCACCAAATGACTCCACCTTCCCCGTTCATTCTGAATACGCGACTCTCAGATCCAAGAGCTTTGGCATCCATAAGCTCGGAACGCATCGGGGAAAATCAGCTCACCTGAAGGTTCATGTAGTTGTCTGTGCTGACAAGAAAGCCCTTGTACTCCATCCCCCACTTGAGTCGGACAAGGACCGGCTTTCCAGTCTGGAGCTGCAAGAAGGGCTTTGGGTTGACCGGTTGAAACTGCTCGTATGGGTGGGAGGGGATGAGAGAAAAGGAAGAGGAGCGAAGCCGTAGGAGTTCAGAGGAAGTGAAGAGGGGAAAGAGAAAGATGAGATGGCTCCCAAGGGGCATCCCCAGCTGACTCACAGTCGACATGACCAACTACGTATGCGGCAAGAACTTGCGGCGGTGATGTGGTAAGATACAGCCCTGTGCTTCAAGCGACCACCTTTCCTTTCCAAGCCGTGACGGGTGAAAGGTCGTACGATAGGATTGTTCGAGACGGAGGTGCTTGGTTGGAAGGTAATGTGACGGGCTAGGATGGGTGGTGGAGCGGATTGGATGCCAAAAAAAGGGCCAAAGGCAGAGGTAAGGTTTCGCCCAATTTTCAGTCGCTTGTGTGATCGATTGATGTCCCAGCCGATTAGCTCGATCGGGAGGTGTCTCGCTTTCGAGTGGAAACCATAAGAACTTGGAGAGAGCGAATCCGACTTACCTTTCGTAGTAACACTTTAAACTCCTTTAAGCTCGAAGATTCATTAGATCTTTTCCCATTACCCTGAGGGGGGCCGTGCGAGCTATAGAATTATGAACGTATCGAATCAGATCTACTGTACAGTACATCCTGTTGCATGCAGCAAAAGTCTGAGTGCCCAAGGTCCGTGAATGTTACACCTTCTCCACACATGCGATTCGACACGCGACTCCGCCTACAAAAGTCTGGATGAAAAGAATTCAGATCACTGCTTTCGAATTTGTCATTATTTTTTTCCCTTTACTTGACTCGGTTGTCACTTCTCCTCCCCATGCACGCTTGCTCCTCCTCGGATGCTCGCCAACTAACGCTCTGCCACCCACCACGGGAATCACGACTACAGCCGCAACTGCAACCACGGTGACAGTCACAGTCACAGTCGAACGAACGAGACTCAGTCCAGAGCTCCAGATTAATCCTTTCCTTACTCGTCTTCACATCTGAAAGGACGGTCACCTCACTCTCCTTCTCCTCCTCCTCCTCCTCTTCCTCCTCTCGCAACTCGCCAACTTCAACTACGCAGACGCTGCTCGTCGTGTGTTCTTCGAGCTCAAGGTCGGATCTCATTTCGTTCTTTACTCCTCAACAGCTTGGAGTTCCATTCATCCATCAGGAAAGAAAAGGAAAAGAAAACAGCTCGAATCGAAACTCACCAGGGCCCTAGAAGTATCCACTTCCAAGAAACCGATCCATAGGCAGCTTTTTTCTTTTCCCTTTTTTTAAAGTTTTCATTTCGCGAATTGGGAATACGGGATCGAGCTCGATCCAACGTACGCCCTGTCACATATCCTGCACACCTCCGAGCAGCGTGGCTTGGAAAGACGAGGGCGGCATCTTGCCAAAGGAGTAGGATCAAGGAAGAAAAGGGGAAGGGGAAGGGGGGAAGGGAGGAAGGGAGGAAGGAAGGAAGGAGGGGTGGGTTGGAACTTGATATCCGATCAAATGAGATGAAACGCACTTCCTTTTCTTCATTTCTACGGCAGAGCTTACACCTTTAACGTCCAGCAAACAAATCCAGTCGAAATCCTCCACCCAAGCGGGCTTTCTCAACGTCCCCTCTACGTGCTTTGAATGGTAGCTATCCCGAACATCCAAAGCATCGCCTTTGCCACTCCCTCTTGACGTACGAGGGAATCTCATTCATTGGCGACATCTCACCGCGGTGCATCATCTTCACAGAGTTGGCCTTAGGATCGAATCAACGTGGAAAGAGGTCAAGACCTGATAGGTATATCATCACACCTCCCTCACCCTGTTATCGGATCAAAAGGGTGAAAGATGGTCGATGGAGGCATTCCCCCCGCTGCTTCAGCACCCGGTGCTCACCAGAGATTTTTGGGAACAGCACGTATACGAGGGCCTCGCTGGCTGCGCTTACCCCTATTGTCACTGGGAACTCTAGGTGCACAAACTGTTTGGTCCATAGATATGGCCTTTGCACCCCCTTATCTCCTTGAGTTAGGCCTTTCCAAATCCGCCATGGCCGGTGTCTTCCTGGCAGGACCCCTCAGTGGGCTCATCGTTCAGCCTTTGATTGGTGAGTTTTCTCCCACTTCTCTCGTCTTCCAATCGCCTTGTTGCGAACTTGCTTGAGGTTCCTTAGTCCAGCTTTGCATCAAACTCATCCATACGTTACATGATGAAAACGCTCTCCCACTCGTATTGTACCAGGCGCGATGGCGGATAACTGTACATCCAAATTGGGAAGACGGAGGCCTTTCCTCATGACATCCTGTCTCATTTGTTCCGTCGCCATCCTTCTCCTTGGCTTCACCAAGGAATTCGCGGGTGTAATGGTAGAGTCTGGAACCGAGAGGCACCAAAGCCTGTCAATCGGCCTGGCAATCCTTTCTGTCTATGCGATTGATTTCTCAGTCAATGCTGGTGAGTAGGATTTAGGAATGTGGATTGTACCTCTACGCGGAAATAATCCGTCACCCAGCAGATGCATCAAGAGGAGCCTCTGCTGATCCCAAAAACCATCACACGTCATCCCAATCTAGTCACTGCTTTGAATCGCGCACTCATGGTGGATGTGGCTGCTCAATCGGAGCAAGCGGAAGCCAACGCGTGGGCTGCCAGACTGTCCGGGTTGGGTTCAGTACTCAGTTTTCTCGTCGGAAATTGGGACTTGCCCGCCTTGTTCCCATCGTCCTACAGTGCCTCTCAGCTGCAAATCCTCTCTGTTCTGACAGTTTTAACCCTCCTCGGAACGAATCTCGCTGTCGCACTGTGCGTGCGCGAAAAAGTCCTCATTCCGGCCCATGGAGGGATCAAGCGAGGGAGGTTGCGTGATTTCTTCAAGCTCTTTGCCGACCTCTCTCACCAGGCAAGAACATTACCCGAGCCCATTGTTGAAGTCTTCCGGATCCAGTTTTTTGCATCCATGGCCTGGTTCCCGGTGCTCTTCTATGCGACGATATGGGTGGGAGATATTTATCGAGTTTCCGTTCTACAGTCGAAAGGCGAGATTTCAGAGCAGCTCCTCTACGAGGAAAGCACTAGGACTGGCAGCCGTGCGCTATTCTACCACTCAGTACTAAGCCTCGCAACAGCTTCAATCCTTCCGCTTTTGGTATCACGTCCTCCTGATTCAAGCCCTGTGCTTCCAAAAGCTTCGACCTCTCTCCTGTATAGGATCAAGCACTTCTGGACACATTCTTCTCCCCACTTGACAGTCTGGTGGTACGTCTCGCAATTCGCATTCAGTATCACCATGATGGCGACCTGGCCCGCCAAAGCAGCTCAAAGCATCGCTGCAGCTACAGCAGTGATCACCATGACAGGTTTCAGCTGGGCAATCAGCTCGTGGATCCCCTTCAGCTTGGTGAGTCTGACAAGCCTGAGCCTGTCTTTTTCAGTCATGTAAAGCCTTAGCACTGCAGCCCGGTGACTGGCATTCTCGTGTGGCCTCTTGGTCTGAATCTGATTTCTGTCACTTTCGAAAACAATCCCAGCTCGGAATTTTGATCCAGGCTGATGGGCTACACGAGGCGGAATACCACAGCATGCCAGAGAGGTCGGCGGACTCCGCGGCAGCCATGCTTTTGAGACACGATCGAGAGGAAGTTCACTCTCCCAATTTGAGCGCGAACCGGCCGGGCACTTCGAGCGTCGATCACACAGAGAGCGACGACGAGGTGGACGTGCTGTCATTCGCACCAAACTTTCGCAGGCGTTCGAGAGAGCTTGAGGATCAAGATAGCCAGCCTACTCTGAGCTTGCATGATCACGGCACTTTGGATCACGCTGGGAGCATATTGGGCCTCCACAATCTCGCTCTGGTTGTGCCTCAGTTCTTGGTCACTCTCTTGTCGACGATCAGTGAGTGAGGACGGTTGTTTCGCACGTGCAAACCTCCTCATTCACCATGTCCCATTATGTTTCTGCTTCCGCCGCCGCGAGCATACAGCTGATTCATTCTCCATCTTTGGCAGTCTTCGCTCTCCTCGACGCAAACCTCAAAGACGTGGATGCCCCTCTCACGGTTGGAGTGCCTCCAGTCACGGTCAGGAGGGAAGTGACTGGGACCGGATCTTCGGACAGAAAGGATGCGGTCGGATTGATTTTTCGACTCGGTGGAGTTTCATCGTTCGTGGCGGGGTTGTACGCTATCCGTCTATCAAGGCGTTACGGAAGAATCCTATCGGGCTGAGCAGGCAACCTGAGTGCGGACGATCCTTTTTTGGGCGATGGTCAGGAGCTTTACTGGCGTGACGATGAAAAAGTTAGGGGACCTGTTGAGGATGGGTGCAAGCTGATCTGCACCTCTAGAATCCAGCAGCACAGTACGGGCATGCAGACAGGGCCTGTCGAGTAGCATGTCGCATATGCCTGCGTTCATATGTACAGAACAGTCTTTTCAAGATTCAGCGATTTCCTCGAAACACTCACAACTTCCCGTCTCGCTCTGAAGCGTTTCCGCGCCATGAGTCAGAAGAGTGAGAGTGTTTGATCGGAACCGACCGACGGCTTTGGTTTGCACTTGCTCTTGAGAAGACCTTTCTGAGCGAGATAGGTTGTTGTCACTCATCCAACCTGGCTGTCCCGTCGCGGGAGTTCACACTCGAATCAGAGTTTTCATCGTTCGCATTCAATTCATCATTGGCTTGTGTCTCTTTTTTTTTCCCCATTTGTCCCCCATCCTTGTTTCTTCTTCCCTTGTTTCTTCTTCTTCTTCCATTTCTTCTCCTCTTCTCTTCCAATTCTTCTTCTCCCTCCCCCTGTACCATTAGCTTTCGTCTTATTATACCTTTTTTTTCTTTTTCTTTTTCTTTTTTTCGCTGTGGGTCAAAGAGCTGAATATTTGCCTTCACCTTTACTTGAGGAACGAGTTTGCAGTGGAGCCGCCCATTTCAGGTTCTCTCAACTTCGATCATCAGCCAATCGTCGCATTTGGTACTCATCTGTGGCTGCAAGCTCTGACGATGAACTCGCTGAGACGCAGGCGGCAAGTTGGCAAATGAGCCTTTTCCTTCAAATTGGATCCTAAGATGCGGGATAGTCGAAGTTGTGTGAGTCAGTGAGCAGTTATGAGTGAGCATGAGTGCGTATGAGTGTGAGCGCGTATGAGAATGAAGTAGTAGTGAATCACAATCACAATCAAGAAAGTGGCCATGGCGGTGTTGGTCCATGCGCGCGCAAGGTGCAACATGCGCCCAAGGCGGGCACCAAGCACCCCCCCC
>KZ820409.1:0-11653 GCA_003144235.1 Violaceomyces palustris
CCCCCTGGCAGCCGAGGGTCTGGCTCCTCCCCATCAACCATGGCCTCCCTCAGCGCACCCCCTTCCCAACTCCCCACCTCGTACAGGGCTTTGGTCAAGGTGAGAGGCCCCCCTTCCAAACCAACCAACCCCCTCACCCACTTTTCGCCTCATCCACCCTATCCGAACTTGAAACTGACACGCTCCTCCCTCGTTTGCCCACGCCTTCCTCCCACCAAGATCGCCCTCACGCAAAGGCAGACGAGGATCTACCTTCTCTCCTTGGTGGCCTCCCACACCTTGCTCTCCCTCACCTTGTTCAACCCCTTGGCCCTTGCTTGGCCCACCTCGTTCCTCTCTTCCCTCCTCTCCTTCTCCCTCGCCATCTTACCCTTGATCGTCTCCAACAAGAGGTCACTCACAGCTTCCCCCTCCTCCTCGACCACACCTTCACCGCCATCACCAGTCGCTGGAGGAGGAGGGGGCAAGGTTGCCGTCGTCAAACTCGCCGAGACGAGGTTCGAGAGGTTCCAAGAGGTTTTGACCGATGCCGACTCTTGGACCTCGGCCTTGGCTCACTCTCTCTCGGCCCTCGTCCTGGCTCTGATCCACTCCTTCTACCTCACCTCTCAACTCGGGACACAGGACGCTTCGGACTGGTCGCCTAGGACCTGGGTCGCCTCCCACTCGTCCCACTACGCCAACGAACGCTTCCTCTACCTCCTAGGCTCGACCTCGCTCCTGGGTGCCATCTACTCGCTCCTCTTCCGCTCCTACCTCGCCGCGGCTCGCTCCCCCTACCGACCCAGTTTCGACCCGCACTCGATCCATCCAGGCGATCCTAGCAACAAGCTCTCCTCGAGGGTGACGCGAAGGCTCAAGTCCGACCTTCCTCGCGCCGTCCTCTTCGGCTACTTGGGTTCTTTGGCCCTCTTCTCGCTCTACCTCTTTCTCCGGAGGCCCATCTGGAGGACGGTCCTGGCCATCCTAGGCCCGAGGGGGATCGCCAGGAGACTTCTGGTCCCTTCCTTCCGGACCGATCTGTCCAAGGCGGATCTCTTGCTACGCTCCATGATGCTGGGAGGAGCAGTGACGGGATCCCTGGAGAGCGCCCACATCATCTTCCAGGTCTACGTCACCCAACCCTTGGTCCCCCTCAGCAGGTTGGCGAGGGAACCCAACTCGGTCCTCCTGAACGGACTGGAGGACGGGAACCCCTTCTTCAGGCAGCACGCCCTTTCGGAACTCGCAAGGATCTCGCAGGCCGACCCGGAGAGGAGGAAGAACATCTTCAAGGACGTCCACGGAGGTCCTAGGACGGCGTGGAAGGCCATCAGCTCGGTCTGCCTCGGTCTTCTGCAAGACGAGGCAAGGTTCCTTGAAGCTTTCTGCGCAGGAGGAGGAGGAGGAGGAGAAGGTGGCGGTCGCATCTCGGAATCGTCGTCCTCCCAAAAGGTCGAGGAGTCGACCAAAGTGGGAGGGGATGAGGTTGGGAACAGGAGGAGGACGAATCGTGGGGTCGTCGAACAAGCGGAGAAGGGTGATTCCTCCGTGACCACCACCACCGTCTGGGATCGATTGGCGGGCAAGGATAAAAAGGAGGAGGGGCAAAAGGAGGAGGGATCAGGCTCGGCGGCAAAGACGACTCCGACGGCAACCTCCCTTCCCCTCCTCGCCTCGAGATCTGGGGAGAAAGGTAGAGGAGGTGATGCCAAGCCGGGAAAGTCGAAGGACACCACCACCGTCGCCGTGGGCCTGACCAAGCTCGTGGCTTCCTGGCTCTTCAGACTGGTTGGAAACGTGTACGAAAACTGGTTGCCCGAGGACGCCAAGCACGCTCTCTGCCCTCCCAGAACCAGGAGGAAGATCTTCGGATACTCTCCCAAGGTCCAACTGGAATCCATCTTGCTGCTACCCGACCATCTCGGCCTCCGCCGTTCGACCAAAGCCGAACTCATCTGGTCCCTCTCCATCCTCCAAAACCTCGTCCTCCACTCCCTGACGGAGGACGAGTACGGTACCGTCCAAACCGACGTGACCAAGGTCCTGGAAACCTCCCTTCACCTCCTCTCTTCCCTCAAACGACTATCCGAATCCGTCGGAAGCAAGACCTTACCATCGAACGAACAAGTCGAGTTGGAATTCCAACTCGCATGGTCCCACTCAGGCTTGGAAATCCAGAACTCCGCCCAACACCTCCTACGTTCCGTCTCGGAAGCCTTCTCAGGGTTTGGCATCGTGGAACTGGAGAACCTGAAACCTACTGGCCTAAGGGCTCGAATTCAGAGTTTGCTGCAGGATTGAAGGCGGCAGGCGGCGCGAGAATGAAAAAAAGTCAAAACCAAACCATCGAATCCCAATCTTGATTCGATCCCCGTCCTGTCGGAAAGGGCACGATCGCTTGCCTGTGTTTGCCTGCTCTGTGAACTTCGTGAGAGTGTCAAGCAGAGAGGAGGGTCGGGGTCGAAACGAACGACACAATCACGTCCTGTCGTCTGCCTTTTTTTTCATTTCATTTCAATTTCAAAATTCCTTTCCGTCACGGACTTTTGGACAGGGTCGACTTCATGTAATCGATTCTTCACGAACAAATGAGCTACCGAGGGGATCCGAGGAGGTGATCCGGGTTGTGATCTGATTTGAATCCACACAAAAGAAAAAAAAAATCGCTGAGCTAGGCTGGAAAAGAATGGAAGGGGGAGGAGTTTCATGTCGTCCAAAGTGGGTGTGCGAGGGGTTGGTAATTTTTTCAGACAGAGGGTCTCGGCGATCTTGATCTGGACCTCTCGGAAGCAGACGAGCTTCGGTCCGTCGAGGCGGATCTTGACCTGGATCTGGACCTACTCTTCCTCCTCGAGGTGTGCGGTCGAGGTGAGCTTGAGTTGGATTCGGATTCGTCTCTTCTCCTGCGCGGAGAGCGGGACCTGTCTCGACCACCTCTCGGTGGCCGGGGGGAGGGAGACCTCTTGACTTGGCGAGGCGGGGTGGCGTAGGAGCTCGTGTCGTCGTCACTTTCGCTCCTACTCCTGCTCCTGCTCCTCCTTCTCGCCGGTGATCTGGAGCGCGATGGGGATCGGGAGATGGACGACCTGGAAGGTTCGGATCGACGAGACCTTGGAGGACGCCGGGAGGACGAGGCTCGAGCGGGGGTCGGTGACCTCGACCTGGGGGAGCGCGAGTTCGACCTCCTCGAGTCACGAGAGTCTGATCGTTGAGAGGACAAGGATGACCTCG
Organism: Violaceomyces palustris; assembly: GCA_003144235.1. Lineage (NCBI taxonomy): Eukaryota > Fungi > Basidiomycota > Ustilaginomycetes > Violaceomycetales > Violaceomycetaceae > Violaceomyces > Violaceomyces palustris. Next base: position 3,214 of record KZ820409.1, read on the forward strand.
ACCTCGACCTGGAGTCGGACCTGGAACGCGATACGGATCGACCTCTCCTGACATTAGGAGGGGGCGAGATGGATCGACTGTCTTCCCTGGTCTTGGCGTAGCGACGACGACGCGTTGGGCTTGGGGATCGAGATGGCGAGGCGCTCCTTCGACCGACCCCGTACCTGTCTCCATCTTGCCTAGACCTCTTGCTGGGTGGAGGCGATGGGCTCCTCCTCCTCTCTCGTCCATCCCTCATCCTCTCCCTCCTCCTCCTTTCAACCTCTTGGTCGAAATCTCGCCTCTCCCTATCATCGTCGGCATACCTCCTGGCCTTCTCTCTCTCCCTCTCCCTCCTCCTCCTCTCCTCCTCGAACCTCTCCCTCCTGACCCTGACTTCCTCCTGCTTCCTCTCCCAGTCCAACCTCCTCTGCTCGTCCCTCTTCTTCCTCTCCTCGATTCTCTCCACCCTCCTACGTTCCTGGAGGTCCCTGTCGAACGCGTCTCCCTCCTTGTAATCCTCTGCTACTCCCAGAGCCCTCTTGAACTTTTCCTCTTCCAAACCTTTGGCTTGAGCCAGCGAGTGCACATCCGATGGCCTGAGCCTCTTGACTTCCTCCGTGCTGGGTCCCTTTGCGGTTCCTCGACCTCCCTCTAGCTCCCTCTCCAACTCCTTCATCAACCTCGACCTAAGATCTTGCACCTTTTCCTCCACCTCCTCCTCCCTCACCTCACCACCATCAACCAGTTCCTCGAGCTCTTCCCGAAGCTGTAGGCACTGGATCTCCACTTTCCTCTTCCTCTCGTGAAGCAAGATCGATTCGTCTGCCTTGACGTTCCTCGCCCCGGTCGAATCTGAAAAGGGAGAGGAGGAGCCTCCACCCTTCCCTTTGAATCCATCATCCTCCCATCTGGACTTGACGTGAGAGAGGTTCCTCTGGACGTAACCGTTCGTCCCACTGTCGGATAAAAGATACGAAGGAGAGTAGGGAGAGGGAGAGGGAGAGGAAGAGGAAAGGGGTAAGCAAAAGGAACCACCTTTCTAACCAACCCCAACCCCCACCCCCACCTTAAAAAAAAACTCACCTTCCTCTGGCGGTCTTGAGACCGATTCCGTTGTACATTTTTTTCCCGGCTCGCTGGTGTCGATACGGTTTCCTTAGTCTCCCTTCGTCTCAGAGATCAAAAGTGGGTCCGCTTCCTTGTTGGATGGGATAGGTTGGAGAGGATTGGGTTTGGATGGTGAGAGAGCGGAACCAAGGGAGAGAAAGGGTTGGATGGGTTCTCATATCCATCAAGAGACACGTCTTGCCTGGTCGTTTTCAATGAAAGGTCACGTGATGGAAGCCCGAAGTCACGATGATGCAAAAACAAAAACAAAAACAAAAACAAAAAGAGAGGGTTCCCATTCACATTCCATCGACTCTTTCCTCTCTTCACTTCAATTTGGATTGCTCTAATCGATCGCAACACCCTTGCGGAGGGGGGACGGGGGGGGGGGACGGAACCTCCAAAATGGGGGCACGCAATCGAGCTACCGGAAAAGTGATGGGGGAGGGGGGGGGGGGGGGGGGGGGGGGGTCACCGGTCTAAATTATTTTGATTCCAGCCCCTCAATGGAGACTGTTGCGATGGGAATCTGCTTTGAGATCGAGGTTAAAAAGAAGTGAGAAAAAGCAAAAAAAAAAAAAAAATGGAAGTTATTGAAAGCAAATGCGGGGCACAAGACTTCTAGAACGCGGGGTATCGTAAGTCTCCATCATCAGCTCACACCCCCCCCCCCTCCCACCCTTCACGTAACGCTGACCTTGTTCTCCTTAGTCGACGGATCGAGGCCGAGCGCGACAAAGCCAGCTTCCAGCGTTGATTCGGAGGTGGCGATCGTCTCTTCGTCCGTATCGTGGGAAAACCTCTGGACGCGGTCAAAGCTCGACGAGCCGTGGTTCGATCTCGACTGACTTGCCGTGCTCTCCCTGTCGCTCGAACCGCGTCGGGTGAAAGGCACAGGTGGATGGGCTCGGCCAGCGGCAGCGGCGGCGGCGGCTATCAAGGCCGAGTTGGCAGGCGGTGGCGGTGACGAGCCCGAGCTCTGCCTCCTTTGCCAGGTCGCGCCTGACGAAGAAGCCACCCTCGAGTTGAAGGCTTGAGGTGAGAAGACGATGATTGGACTTTGGTTGGTCCATGGTCCACTGGCCCGGGGGATTGTCCGGGACTCATACCCCTCCTCTTCGTTGACGTTCCAGGCCTTCTTCTCGCCTGTTGGCTTTCCCAGCTTGGAGGATTTCGGGACTGGGGATGGGGGCAGGTGGCTGAACGGGCCCAACGTCTTGTTCTCCGGTGCCGTTGTCGGCCTCTTCTTCTTCCTAGGCGCCGGGGTCAGGGACGGTCCGAGAAGCGCTGGCACAGAGTCGAGGCACGATGCCGCTCCATTGCTTTGCGTCCGGCCGCTCGGAGAATCGGCCCAGAGTGTCTCGGCCCCAATCGTCGGGCTACCACCGCTTTGGCTCACTTCCACGAAGAGCTGGAACTGTGTCTTTGAGTGATCCAGGCCACACCTCCTTCGAGACTCTATAAAAACAGAGCCTAGAAAAAGGCTCTCGACAAGCTGAGGATATGGGGAGGCAGGATAAGGGAGCAAGAAGAATGGTAAGAAAGGTTCTTCGCTTTTTGTAAATGCATGTGAAAATTGGAGGGGGCACACTCCTCGGTCATGAATAAAATCGTGTCTCTCTCTCTCTCTCTCTCACCTGTCTGTCGCAGCCTCGAGCTATGGCCCGGATCATCTCCTGCTCAAACTGGCACTCTAGCTTGTCGAATTCGTCCAGGATCGTGGCGGTCGACAGGCTGCGGACTAGGGTGGCGGGGGTCAACGAGCCCTTGGCCTGGGCCGGGAGGCTCTTGCGACTCCAACCTTTCACCTCCTCGTCTCTGGACAGGGCCTTGGCGAAACGCCGGCTGTTGATCCAGTCAGTCACCAGCTTGACCCTGGATTCGAACTCGGTCGGGGCCAGCCCCGTCGGAGGCGGTCCGAGCTGCTGGAAGAGGTGGCTCACCGCCAGAGGTTGAGGCTGAGCGTTTCCGACCTGGTGGACCTCCGGGGCTATTGTCAGAGGGACGAGTGAAGAAACGTTGACCCGAGGCGAAGAGGAGGGTGGGACCCCGGGAATCGTCACGCAGACCGGAGCGAGCTCCTCGTCGGACGACAGCGTCGGTGAGGACCTTGCAGTCTGGGGCGATTTCTTGCTGAGCAGCGAGTAGCCCTCCGAGGTGGTCGGTCTCGAGAGGACGGTGTTGATGCTCGATTTGGACCCGTGCCGCAAGCGCGAGACGCCACCGGTCTTTGCCTTGGCCTTCTGCCTCCAGGAGTCCTGATCAAGGGAGTCACAACCGGGTTCGAGCTCTTCCGAGCTTGACCTCAAGGAGAGCTTGAGCTGAACCTGCTGATCACTGTGCTCTGGAGAGAGGGCGTCCACCTTCCAGCTCGAAGGTGCATGGTTCCTAGACCTGGACCTCCGCCGCTCTAAATGGACCGCATCATCCGGCGAGCGGATCCCTTGCTTGCGCGAGACTTTGATCTTCATCGACCAAGGGATCGTCTTGGCCGTGAAGGAGGAGAGCGAAGAGCTGCGCTTCCGACCCACCTGCCGCAAAGATTCGTTGTCGGCGTCTTCTTCCGCCTCGACGTTTGATGAAGGTGCCTGCTTTTTCAGTTTCAATGATGGGACCGAAGCCTTTCGAACCATGCGGCTCAGGGAGCCCCTTCGGAACTTTGAGCTGCTTTCAAGGTCGTTTGTATCGTTCGACATGGAGAGCATACTGGTGAGGGAATGGACCGAGTCGTTGCGAGAGGGTGAGGGATCCGGTCCCAGGACACTGCAATTGAGAGGATAGGATCTTGCCTGGCCAGACCTCCTTCTCGACTGCAAAATCGTTGACGCGTACTCCTGGCCCATCTCCTCCATGCCTTCTGCTTCACAGTCGTCTACTTTGCGTTGAGGTGCTGTCTCGGGGCTCTTTCCATCAGGGTGGGATAACCTCCTGGTTTTGAGCCTCAGCCCTGAGCTAATCTTGGAGCGGATCTCGCCATCGTCGGTAGGTTTGGCGCCGAGCTTTGGGACCGCCTTTTGGACAAAGGTTTCATGGTTCTCGCTCTCACCGCTCTGCTCCGAGGTCCAACTTATGACCTGGACTTGGTTTCCAGCGTAGTCGCACAAGCTTGTCGGGAGAACCGCTGACTCGGCCGCCCTGATCTTTTGTAGGTCGCTCTTTGTGCCCGATCTTCTTTCTTTGTCCCTCAACTTGGCGAGCAGCTTCATCGCTCAAGTCTGAGGATCGTTATCCAGCAAGAGGAGATGGAAAGAGAGAGAAGGGACCTTTGAAAAATAAAAGGTCAGAAAAAAATGAGCAGATAGAAAGTGTTTAGGAAATCTTCTGATTTCTTCCACCTTCAGCCCCTATCACTGGTGATAGAGACCAGAGGTAGGGTTTGAAAGCAATAGGATTAAAAGGTAGCAAAGATGGTGACTTTCGAACCGACCAAAGCAGATGGAAGCCTTGACACTGAGCAGTCTGGGTATCGTTCACAAAGTAGGGTGTTGCTATTTGAAGTGGTCTTTGGCGGCTGATTGTCACTTGTGTGAGGTGAGGAAGCTTTCCTGGCAGGTGCAATGTGGATGCCAAGTCGCAAGAAGAACGCAAACTTGGGTCTGGCTGCGAGATCGGATACTGGGTAGATACGGGAGAGAAGAGACGAAGAGAGAGAGAGACTGCGTGTGCGAGAGTAGAGGTCTGTGGGTTCTGTTCGTCTGCCTGTGCTCATGTACTGAATATATGAATGCTGTACAGTGTATGTGTGTGTGTGAGTGTTGTTTAAGGTACAGAATGGGCTCGTACTCGTGCGAGATGCCCGGCTTGCGTCACGTTGGTCCTCTACGGCAGCTGAGAGGAGTCTTGAAGCCGGACCTGCACTGCAAGGACTGTGAGGGTGGTGGGGATCGAGCAAAATGGGGGAACGATCCCGATTGGGTGGATCTGCGCGGCTGAAAGATGCCCCAGGATCCCAAGTGACGAAGGAAGGGGGGCAAGCGCAAGGAGAGGGGAATTGAGAGGAAGGAGAGGTTGAGTGATTAGATGGTTCTGTCGGGTAGCTGGTCTAGAATCGGCGGTATCGAAGAAGGGCTCGTTTGGTGGTGTGATGGTGAATGGAGGCGGGCTTTGTTCGATGGACGGGACGTAGGTGAGGGCTGTGCAGGAGTCGAGAAGAATCTTGGCTATGCGATGTAGAAATAATGGTTGGTTTTTCTTTTTCTTTCTTTTCTTTTTTTAACTTCCTTCTCGACTTTGTCGATCAAGGTTCGATTGGTGGGTTGGGCGGTCGGACGGTCGGCCAGTCGGTTGTTGGTTCGGGGCGAAAGAGAGATCGTTCAGGATGACGGTTCAGAAGGAGTGAGGCGAAGACAGGGGGATAGGAGTCCTTGGCCAAACAAGGTTAGGTAGGTTGAGAGGAGAGCGGGAAGGAAGGAAGGAAGTGAGGAGGGAAGGAAGGAAGGAAGGAAGGAAGGAAGAGAAGAAGCAAGGTTGGATGGATGAAGGGAGGGAGGGAAAAAGAGAGAGAGAGAGAGATGGAGGTGGAAGGGGGTTGGTGAAGGAGACTGAGATGCGGCACTCGGACTGTTGGTCTGGCTCTAATCGCAGCGATTCAAGATAGGGGTGAGTCCGAGCTCGATTGAGGCTCCAACTGCTTTGTTTGGTGATCATGATGGATCCTTTCTTTTTAAAAAAAAAACTTTTTCCCTTCCCTCCCCGTCTCCCCTCCCTTCTTTCCCCGGGAGTCGAAAAGGGAACCAAACGGGCAGAGAGAGACGGGAGGGCGGGAGAATGACACGAGGAACACCGGAACACCATTAAGGGGGGAGAAGGGGAGGGTGAGAGGATGTGGTCGTGCCTGCCCGTCCCACACATGGACACATACGATTCAAGGGGGGGATGGAAAACATGGAAAGGAACAGGAGTCGAGTGATTCTCGACCTTGGCGCAGGCAGAGGTAGGAGGAGGGAGGAGGGAGGAAGGGTTGGTGGGGAACTTGCTGGCCCACCGGATATCGACAAGGGTCAGCTTGAGCGAGACCGTTTGAGCAGGGAGAGAGGAGGGGAGGAGAGTGAAAAGAGACAGAGAGAGCAGCCTTGTCTTCCCGCTCTCCCCGGCCTTGGGTGGAGGCGGTGGATGTGAGACGGCACAAGCAACAACATGGCCGAGTGTAACTACCAATAGACCTCCTTATTCACAATAACAACAACTTTTATTAGTCCCTGTGATTCAATGTCGGCTGTCGGATCGGTGCTCATGCTCAGGATGTGTTGCGGAGAGGGAACTGCGACCCAAGTCACAGTCACAGTGCATGCATGCTCAGGACTCTCCACTCGGGCAACTCGTCATTAGCCCACTCCCCAGTCGCGAGAGTGCGTCAACTTGTATGTCGCCCTCCCTGTTTCAAGAATGCGACAACATCACCAACCATCCTTCCCTCCCTACCTCTGATCCAAAAAAGAAAAAAAAAAAGAAAAGAAAAAAGAAAAAAGGAAAACCTTGCTCTAATCAACAAGTTAGGTCAACGTGGCAGTAGAGAAGCACATCACTTGGTCTTGAACGCTACCCTGCGTCCCTTCCACCAGGCGACTCCTCAATTTTACCACCTCACTTGACCCGAATAATCGCCACAAGTTTTACAATCACGTCCAACCGGGTCTTTGCCAAGTTTATTATTTTGGTGGCTTGACAAGGGTTCCCTGCTACTTTGGCTCCCTTTCGAATCTTCGAGGTTGTTTTTGGTTTTCCTTTAGTCTCGTGCCTTGATTTGCTCCCCACCCGACCATCCCTAGTCGAGCGCAGCGTAGAGAGGGAGAAGGCGAGAGAGGAGGAGAGGGAGAGAGGGGGGGCAGTCAGAGTAGGCAAATGTAGTGGGGGTAGGGGAGGGGAATGATTACGGTGCCTCCCCTTGGCCGGGGCCACTCGCCCCAATCAAAGAGCTACACCCCCCCTGCACTGTGGGCGCGGCAGATCAATTTTAGGTTTCAAAACAGTCAGTCTACGGGTCGAAATGAGTCCTTTCTCTTCTTCCCAACCCCCTCCCCCGAAACAACCCATAGTGCTAGCCCATTCGATTGATTGGCCACGTTTAGAAACAAGGCCACGGGGCCGAGTGACATGGCTAAAAAGAGAGGAACGAGGGAACCGTAGGGAGGATGGGGAGATGGCTTGGTTGGCTTGTTCGGTCTGTGCGTTGAGTCGAGCATGTGAGGAGGGAGTGAGCATGCGACCCAGGGGGGACTTGCCCCGTTCGCTCAAGGACAAGCTCTTGGGCAGGTGAAGCGAATGATTTCGACATATTGATTCACGATCATGACTATGAATCTGGTTTGCACCAGCGAAACGAAGGGCTTCCAAGGAGGATTGGCAATTAAAAGGTGAAACTGGCCAATCCAACCTAGAATCCCCCCCTCCCCCCACCTATCCAATCGTGAGGGGTCTGTGAATCCCGGAAGAGTGCGCGCGCTAGAGCGTTGAGGGTCAAGCTCAGAGGGGAGAGGGGAAGGGAAACAAATAAACAGATCCTTGCAGCTACGGAAAGGCAAATATCCATGTCAATCCACGGACGGGGTGGAAGAGGAGGGGAAGAAGAGGAGGAGAAAAGAGGAAGATGAGGGAAGGCGAAAGAGGAGAAGGGGCAAGGAGGGATGGGGGTTAGAGAGGATGGAGAGAGAGAGAGGCAAGCATTATTCATCATCATGATCTTGATCCATGCACCAACCGTCCGCCCCGCCCGTTGGAGTGGCCATGCGCAAAGTGGATCGGAGAGAGGGGGAAGGAGGAGAGACAGGGAGAGAGATGGGTTAGGGAGAGAGCAAAGTCGGAGAATGTGATATCCGCTACAAATTGATTCAGAAGGGCTTTGTGAGACAAATTGAACGTGGAAATGCGCGACCAGGCTTCTCGGGCGGTTTCCTCTCTAGCCGAGATTCCCTGCGTCGTCTCCTTCTCCTCCAGCTTCTTTGACCACCCTCTCTCTCCCACTGCTTTCGCACCGGGGGGGAGAGCGAGACTGGATGACAGAGAGCGCGTAGAGTGGAGGAGAACCAAAAGTTCACCGCCCAGCGTAGAGAGCGATTCCCGTTTTCCGGACTTCCTTTACTCCCCCTCTCTCTCGCCTCTCCACCCTTGCCGACGTTCGCCAAGTCATCATCAGAGCATTGCTGAGTTGCTGACAGGACCTTCGTCGTCACCTCTAACGCTCCCTTCGGCTGTATGAATGTTACTGGAGACAGGTAGGTACCTGTTTCAACGCATTTCTAGTGGGGGGAGAACCCGAGCCAGACCCGTCGATAGGGTGGCAGCCAACGAAGTGGTTGAAATGAGAGACTCTCTCTCTCTCTCCCTCTCTCTCTCTCTCTCTCTCTCTCTCTGC
>KZ820410.1:0-11634 GCA_003144235.1 Violaceomyces palustris
GGGGGAACGAAGAAAGAAACGGAAATGTCAGCAGACCTTTTTGAACCCACCCCAAGGAGAAACACGTGGGGCCGAGATTCTCCGGTGTGTGTGAAGTGGTTTACTCAACTGGTCGAAGCTAGGAAGAGGGCGTTCATGGCGAGTGGCGAGAGGGTTGCAAAGTTGAAGAGGTACTTGTACCACTGGTCCTGGGAGGAGGAGGGGGAGAGGGTGAGGGGGACGAAGGCGAAGAGGATCCACCAGGTGGACTGCTCGCAAGCAAAGTTGGGATGCCTGCTCCAGCTCCAGAGTCCCCTGGTGACGAAGCCTCTCTTGGCGTCCTCCGGTTTCGAGTAGGGCGTGACCTGTTGAGGTTGGGTCGGGAGGCGCGTCACGGGGTCGACCGAGGCCAGGGGCTTTTCGTTGGGGTCCAGGCCCCTCTTGTAGTTCTGGTAGGTCCACTGCTGATGGTCGGCCAGGTACTGGAGCGAGAGGTTGAAGACGAAGACGGCGGCCAGGACGTAGTCGTCCCAGGTGAGAGAGTCGATGGGTTTGGGTACAACGTGAGCCTTGGACCTTTTGCTGAAGGTGGTGGTCAGGAGGAGGTACTGAGGTAGGGCGGTGATGGCCAGTAGGATGTTCTGAGCGATGGCGATGAAGAACAAGCTGAAGAGCTGCCAAGCGAACCAGGAAGGGATCTTCTTCCTAAGGATGGGCCACCTGTAATCCTCCTCACCAGGTTTGAACATGCCTCTCCTGATGGCGTTGTAGGTCAGCCTGATCGACCAGAGGATCGAGAGCGCCGACATGAGAGCCAACCTTGGTTGAACCTTGTTCCAAACCGTGACCGTCTGGAACAAGCTGGAGGAGGAGGAAAGGTAATCGTGAAAGGTGAAGTGAAGGGAGTAGATGACGGGTAGGAAGGTCCAAAGACCGTCGACCTGACTCGCGTTGCCCGTGATCCTCTCCATCAACCAGACGTAGAAGCTGACGAAGGAGCAGAAGGTGATGGCTACGTGGAACGAGTCCGACTGCTGGTAGTAACTCTTCCACGAGGAGAGTTGGGACCAAGGGTGAGAGGTGAAGTGGGAGATCAGGGAGGGGAGGTAGGTTCGGATCGAGGGGATGAGGTGAGTGGATGGGTCCAGGGCCGGGTGAGGCCAGGAGATGGATGGCAACATGGTCGAACTTTTCTTCCTTGGTTCCTTTCCTTTCTTTCTCTCCTTCCTTTTTCTTTTCCCCTTTCTCCTGGTTTGCTTTCAGAAGGCTAGGATGGATGGTAGGTGGTGGGAGTGGGAGGTTGATGATGGAACGTGGTGGATGGGAGGGAGTCCTGGACGGACACGACCCCTCTTTATACTACCAATGGTTCAAGCCAACCAACCAACAACATCTTAAGTAATCTTTGGATCGTTCGGGTTGGGATTGAATGCAGACCCGATTCCCCCTTCCCTTCCCCTTCAACATGTCCGTCCCATCTCGCCCTGCATCTCTGGGCCAGGGGGGGGGGTAAGGAGCAGAAGGAAACCATGTCCTGTGTTGGCACCCCCCACCGACAGACGTTGACAAGGGGCAGCCCAACGTGTTTTTGATTACATCACGTCGCATCCCTCCCCGATCTCCCCGGTTCGGAATTCGGATTGCAAAAAGATCATACGTTTATTCACCACCACTTCTTCTTCCTCTCCTTCCCGGCTCCATGTCCCAGTCCACTTCACCATCCGAGCTGTCGTTCATGGAGAGGGGCTTGGATGCGTGTGTGGACAGATCATGATCTACTGGTATGCGTTTGTATGTGTGTGCGAGCGGTGCAGAGTGATTGCAACACGCTACGTAGTTGGACTCTCTCTCTCTCTCTCTCTCTCTCCCTCTCCCTCTCTCTCTCTCCCCCTTCTCCCTTCTCCCTTTCCCCTATCTCATCCACCTTCCACCTCCAGACCCCCATGTTCAAGCCAGCTCCTCATTAAAGCTCCTTCCGATCAACATCCTTCGGATCTCCTGAGTGCCCGCTCCGACAGTGTAGAGACGGGCGTCACGGACGAATCTGCCCACCGGGTACTCTGTTTTTTTTTTGTTTTTTTTTTTTTTGTTTCCATGTGGGGAGGAACGAGCAAACGGATGGATCAGTACACCCTTGATCCAAAGTGGAGCTCCAAATCAAGTGTGCCCAGGCATCTCTTTAGCGCGCCACTCACCGTTCGTGTACCCAACACCTCCAAGGCTCTGCATGGCCTCGGTCGTGACCTCGACAGCCCGGTCACTCGAGTAAAGGATGGCGCCAGCGCAGTCCTGTAGTGTGCCGGGGGGGGGGGGGGGGGGGGAGAGTAGAGTCAAACAAGCGTGGGGAGAGGGAGAGAGAGTGTGAGTGTTGAGCTACCGGGCTCCCATCCCGCAAGCCGATTCGCCATCGACCATCCCACCGACCCGTGGTACTCACCCTTCGGCTGACCTTTCCCGCGTCGCAGGCCCTTCCGACAGCATAGACGTAGGCCCTGGCAGCTCCTAGCTTCGTGTACATGTCGGCGATCTTTCCCTGCATGAGCTGGAACTCTCCGATCCGTTGGCCGAATTGCTTCCTCTCGTGCATGTACTGGACAGAGTAGTCGAAGGCAGCCTGCATCAGACCTAGCGGGCCACCGCTGAGGACGAGCCTCTCGAGATCTTGTCAGGGAGAAAGGGAGATGTTTGTATGCGCGCGCGTGATTCGCATGGGGATCGTGAGAGCAGCGGATTCCGTCGTTGCGCGAAGTTGAAATCAGGGGTCAGTGGGAGGAGCATCCGAGTCTCTCCTTCCCCCCGCATCTTGACTCACCCAAGCCAGACATGAGGACCGCGGCGCCACGGTCGACCTTCCCTAGAACGTTTTCCTCTACATCCCACGAAATCGCATGTGTGAAAGAAATGGACAAAAGCCAAAGGAGGAGGGGGAGGAGAGGGGAGGAGTTTTTCAGAAGATGAAATGAGTCACCCGCCGCCCTTCATCATGCAGAACAAAGCTAGGACGAGACTCACCAGGGATCTCGACGTTGTCAAAGAAGAGCTCGCAGGTGTCCGAGCCCCGCATCCCAAACTTGTCGAGCTTGTTGCCGACCGAAAAGCCTGGCGTGTCCCTCTCAACGATGAAAGCCGTGATCCCTTTGCTTCCCTTCTCTGGGCTCGTCTTTGCGTAGATGACAAAGGTGGAGGCGTGGAGCGAGTTGGTGATCCACTGCTTGCTGCCGTTCATGATGAACCTGTCTCCCTTCTTGATGGCGGTCGTCTTCATGCTGACCACGTCCGATCCCGAGTTGGGTTCGCTCATGGCGAGCGAGCCGATCTTTTTGCCGGCGATGAGGTCCGGAAGGTACCTTGCCTTCTGTGCAGCGGTTCCGTGCCTGTTGATCTGGTTGATGCAAAGGTTGGAGTGAGCTCCGTAGGAGAGGGCGACGGACCCGGATGCTCTCGAGATCTCTGTGGGTTCAGGTCGGGAGGGAAGATGGGACCATGGCTGTGTTGGTCAGGTAGACCTTGGGAGGAGCCTGTCGATAGGGGCAAAGGGGAAAGGGGATGGATGGAAAGGGACTCACCTTCCATGACGATGGTGTGATCGAGGTAGCCTTTTCCAAGACCTCCCTCGCTCTCCGGAACAGTGATACCGAGAAGGCCCATCTCTCCAAACTTTTCCCAGAGGTCGAGTGGGCTCTGGTTGGATTTGTCGATGTCGGCGGCCCTCGGGGCTAGCTCAGCGTTGACAAACTGAGCGACGGCTTCCTTGAGCTCCACCTGATCCTCGGTGAGTCCGGCCACGTCGTTGTTGTAGAAGCTCATGTGCCTGACGCCGCCGAGGAGGCAAGAGGAGGTGGACGGTGCTGCTGCTGCTGCTGCTACCAAGGAAGGGTTGAAGCGCTGAAGCTTGGGAGAGGCTCGAGGAAGAGCCCGGGTCAAGGCGGAGGTGGATAGAGATCGTAACATGGTCGAAGGCTTGGTTGGAACGAGGGGTGAGATGGGGAGTGAGACGATGGTGCGAGAAAGAAGGGAGAGATGGAGAGCTAGCTTAGGAGAGAGGTTCGGGGTGCTTGGCTTAGGATGGATGGATGTATGCTGTCTGGGGGGGGGGGGGATTCTCTTGAGAAAGCGAAAAGAGGAAGAAGAAAAGGGGTGCGGAGAGGAGAAGAGGGAGCGGGTTGTTCCAGTAGCCGCTGGTGGGTTGGTTCAGGTCATCAGACAGCGGAGGGGGAGACTTGGAGGTTCGTGAGCGTAAGCGTGAGGAATGAGGGAGTGAGTGAGTGCGTGTGGCGACAGGGAGAGGAAACGATGTCCTGTGGTACTTTCACTCAAGGCGTCGGCGGTCGGCTAACAAGTCAAGCCGTAACGACCGACAACCACCACCAACCCTTGCCCCGCAAACGCGTCCATGCACAGTCAGTCTCGATGGTAATTACAGTAACATTGCTCTGTAACAGCACATAAAGGGGAATCCACGAATGCTTATGTGGTACCAAGTGCCTTACACTAGACTTTCGCTTCCTGCTCACGTGACCGGGGGTTCTTCGCCCAACTCACCACTCCAACTCTTCCCAAGCTCCGAACCGTCAAAGCCGAAGTGGATCGCACTCGAATCTCCACACATTCAAAGGCAGGAGGAGATGGACTCATGCTTCCCCAGAGCAGCCGAATCTCCCTCTTCCTCTGACTCTCCCTCTCTCCCTCCCTCTCTCTCACTCTAGAACTGGGCCCGCAAGACATTCTCACGAAGAGCACGTCGCCTCCCTCGCCAGAGTGTTTCAGCCTCTCGCTTGACTTTTCAGGGAAACCATCTCCTTGGTTGGGATCGACTCGTTCGCCTCAGAATCATCCAAGAGAAGGTGCGAGTGCGGCTGCCAGCCAGTCTGGTGGAATGCACTCGAGAGAGGGTGAGCTCGATTTCATTGGTGACGATCGCCCCGATCCATCGGGTCGAAACTGAGCTTGTTCGCAAGGCTCGTGTTGGTTCCGATCAGTCTGACCTTCTGAAATGCAGGAGCTGGTTCGACTCGGATTATGTAATGTGGTGAAGCGCAGTCAAGTTGCTTCACAACGTCACTCGACATCGACGTCCATTGATCCTTGGTTCTTCTTCTCCTCCTTCCTCTCCTCACACTCTCGCTCGCTCAGCTCCATTGGCTCAGTCATGTCTTCCTTTTCTTTTTGATTCCCTCTTTCGCTTCCTCCTTCTCGTCCTTCCTTCTCTTCTCCCTCCATCTCCTTTCCCCCTCAATCGAACAGCGACACCCTTCTCTCTGGCTCGTATCATCGCATCACATCGCAGAACCAAGCAAGAAGAAGAAGAAGAAGAAAAGGTCACATTCAATACCAGCTGCATACACACACACTCTCACACGCACGTAGGGAAACTCGCCACACACCCATACTGACCAGCCAGTCTCGCCCATCATCCTCTCCCGAATCCGTACCAGTCTCGCCCACCCGGCCAACAGCCAGATCCTATCCCTCCAAGGGCCTAGCATCCTACCATCTCCTTCCCTGACCACTCCCAGAAGCATGTCCATCAACACCGCATCCTCTTCCTCAGCGGCAGGAGCAGCAGCACCTATTCGAACGCATCCAAAACACCCCTTCCTCTCAAGACCCCTCTACGCCTTCGACCTCCCAGCGGACCTTGTCCAATCCTTGAAACTCCGCAGCATAGACGCCCAAGACCCTACCGACCCCGCTTTCAACCCCCGATCCACTCCCACCACTCTCCCTCCTTCCCCCACAAGTACGCAACCCGACACCCGGCAGACAGCCACCGACTCACTTGCCCGCAGTGGTGCATCGGTACCAGCCTGCACACTCTGCCCGTCCTGCAAACCTTTCCCCACCGTCAACCACCAGAGGGCTCATTTCCGATCCGACTGGCACAGGTTGAATGTCCAGCTCAACCTGAGAAGCGCGGTCACTCTGGTTGGAGAGACCGAATTCCAAGAATTGCTGGAACAGCTCGACGAGGACGACGATCCGGTCAGCACCGAAGATGAGGGTTCGGACTCGGACAAGGAGAAAGGAAAAGGTCACGAACAAACCGCCGCGAGCCGAGTAAGGCAGTCAGGAAGCAAGCAAGGCTCAGATATCGTGTCCTTGCTGGTCCAGAAGCTGGAACCCTCCAGCAATCGACGGCCCGGTGGTCTGGCAGCTTCCGATGACGACGTCGACGGCAAAGGCCCTAACGACGGCGGCGATGCCGGCCAAATCACGGCCAGATCACCGCTTCTATGGTTTGTCTCTGGTGACAATGTTTCGGACGAAAGAAGGCTGGAGAACGTCCAACTGGGATTCTACAGGGGCATCTTCCCCGAACCTGGCAGCGAATCCGCACCCGAGGTCAAGGAGGGGATGAGTTCCAGCGACTGGTACGTCTCCGCGTTGGAATCGATCCAACACGGCAGGCTTTCAAAGAAGGGAAGCAAGGATGGATGGTCCGGAAAGAGGATCAAATCCCAAGGGGTCCAGGAAGCCGCCAAGGCCATGATGATGGGGGTGCTAGATGGTCAGGGTTACGTTCCCGGCCTCTCCTTGGACACTATCGGCGAGGACGACCTCGACGAGGAAGATGAGGAGGGACGCATCCTCAGTTCTTCAGGCGAGGATGAGGAAGGCCCAGAGGATGATGGACGATCTGAAAGTATCGTGACCACACCAAGCGTCGCAGGCTCGGTTGATCCAAGGCGGCCGGAACCCAAGCTGAGGACTTGGACCGTGATCCTGATGGGAGGAGGTCACTTTGCCGCCGCGGTCATCGCCCTGAATCCCCACGTCACAACCGTCAGGGATAGGAAAAAGGGGTCGGCAGGGACGAGGGAGGAGAGATCCATCCTGCTCCTGGCGCACAAGACCTTCCACCGCTACACGACCAGGAGGAAACAGGGTGGGAGCCAGTCGGCACAGGACGCGAGCGGCAAGTTTGCAAAGAGCGCCGGTGCCCAGCTCAGGAGGTACAACGAGAGCGCGCTGGGAGACGACGTGAGGAGGTTGCTCGACCACCCGGGCTGGAGGCAGCTCATCGGATCCAGCGAAAAAGTTTGGATCAGGTCAGGTGCGAGGGCTTCCAAGGGCGTTCTCTGGAGCTGGGAAGGTGTGGCCAAGTCGAAGTCAAGCCCTCTGGAGGAGCCCAAGGAGGATGGAAGGATGGATCACCTTCCCTTCCCGACGAGGAGGCCAACGATCGGCGAGACGGTCCGTTGCTTTTTCGAGCTGACCAGAGTCAGGATCGAGAGAAAGACCGAGGAGCAACTGGCGGCGGTCGACGAGGCTTACAGGGCCTCTCTCTCGGCCGGAAGAGAAGCCGAGGCGAGGCAGAGGGAGGCCAGAGCCAAGGCGATGGCGAAAAGCTTGGCTGCGAATGCCGAGCAAAAGAAGAGCGCGGTAGCCAAGCTGAGCGAGGAGGAGAAAGCGAGACGCTTGCGATTCGAAAGGCTGGTCGAGATGGTGAGGAAGGGAAAGATGGGAGTGCTGGTTGACTTCCTCTCCAAGCACGAGGAGGATCTGCTGAGGCCCCGAGGTTGGGGATCTTCGTCGGGAGCGAGTGGCGAAGCGGACGAGTCGGGCGAGACGATCGGTGGGACGGGAAGGAGGATCGACTCGCCCTTACCCGCTTGGTGGAGGTCGCAGGAAGCGAGGCGGGGAGGGACGGAGGCGTTGGTCCCTTGCACCCTGCTCCAGCTTGCCTGCGAAGGAGGCAACGAAGAGGTGGTGAGGTATCTGCTGGTGGAAAGGAGGGCGGATCCGACGCTGGCCGTGACGAGGGCGGTGGTGGAAGGAGAAGAGGGAGGGGAAGTGGAGAATGGAGGGGGAGGAGCAGGAGCAGGAGCAGGAGCGCACAGGACGGCCTACGACCTTTGCAGCACCAAGGAAAGCAGAAACGTGTTCCGAAGGATGATGGCGGAGCAACCGGAATGGTACAACTGGGGAGGGATGGGAGAAGGAGGGGCCAGGGTCCCGTCTGCGCTGACCGACGAACTTGCGGGAAGCCAGAGCAACAAGGCCAAGGAGAGAAGAGCGGCGCTGAGGGAAAAGGCGAGGGAGAGGGCCGCCAAGGCGGAAGCGAAGAAAAGCGACCCGGCCTACGTCGCCAGGAAGGAGGAGGAGGAGGAAGAGAGGAGAAGGCAGGAGGAGGAGGAAGAGAGGAGGAGGGCAACGACGAGCAGCACGAAGATGACGAACAGGTTGGGAGGCAAGTTGGCGACACCCAGCGCGTTGCTGCTACAGCAGCAGCAGCAGGCTGGCCTGACACCGGAGATGAGGATGAGGATCGAGAGGGAGAAGAGGGCCAGAGCCGCCGAGGAAAGGATCAAGGCTCTACAGGCGAAGTAAAAAAATGTTCCGCCTCGTCACCATGCGTGTCGCGTGTTAAGTGTAACTTACTTGGTTACAAATCGCGCACAGTTGGAGTACACCGTCCGTCACACACTTGTTGGATCAGTGTGTCACGATCCTTCGTTCTTTTGTCAGAAGGTCAGAATCGGCGTTGACCCGATTCTCTCTTGCAGTGAGATGAGTGGACGGTGCTGCGAAGTGAAGCGATCTCTTTCCATCTATCTCACAGACCGATCGAACGGGCGGGACGAGTGGGTTGCGGTCTCAGAACGATCACGATTTGATTTCTTTTTTTCACTTCCAACCTTGCAAGTCATCAACCCTCATGACACGATGAGATTCTCTCTTCCCTATGCTTGAACCTATTCTCCCATCGTCGTGAGGCATGAAGCCATTTTTTTTTCAGTTTTTTGGTTTTGCCATGATCGTCTCTGAAGGGATTCTTCTTCTGATTCTGAGACATGTGATGCTTGTGTTTGAAGTTTGCCATTTCGCTTGACCCAGGATCCTCTCGACTGTTTTCAAGTAGCGTTCCAAGAGGGGACTTGGAGTAGGGTTTGGTTCGGTGCTTGAGTTTCCAACCACTGATGGAGGAAGCTTGGAGACCCCGACAGACCACGGTAGTCTAGGGAGGAGGATCATGACAAGAATACCTCCCCAAGTAGTAGTCACAATATTTCTCGAACAATTTTAGACCCTCTTGCAACTGTTCCGGAGGATTCGGGGTGCACTTGTAAAAGGTCTCGAGACCAATGCCTGCAACCGGGTTCTTATTGTCGGCGTTTTCGGTGTAACAGAACCAGTACTGTTTGAAGTCAGCGGCATATTCGGTGCCTTGGTAGAATTCCTTTAGTGCGTAGTCACAGTGGCACACGCGAATTTCTGATGAGAACGGTGGTCGATTCGCGTTCGCGGGTTGGCAGGGAGTGGTATTGAAGAGAAAGATCGGATGGTCAGGGATCATTCTGCTTCTGAGAGAAGAGACTCTGCCGAACCTGACTCACTGGTCGTCGCAACTTGTGCGTAAGAGTATACCAAGCCTCTTGGTACCGTAGCCCCTCTGGCTGACTTTTGCAGGGGAAAGGGGAGGGGTATCCCTGAGTAAGCTTCTTTTTGCAAGGAGGCAAGGTCGAATCAACGTTGGAGATGGGAAGAATCGTGAAGGAGAAATTGTGGGCGGGAAGAGAGACTTACAGCAGTGAGGAAGACAGTGAAGGCGATGGCGAACAGAAGGGTTACTGGGAAGGACACCATCTCTACGACCTAGGGGCTTGGCTTCTTGAAAGGCTCCTAGAGAGAGAACTTTGAATCCTTGTAAGAGGAGGGAACTTGCTTTGCGAGGAAACCTTGGGGTGTTGACATGGATCCGTTCAGGTAGAAGTGGATTTTTTTCTGGAGGCTTAAATACGTTCTTCCAACCGTGGACCTGCCCTTTCTCTCACCTGAAGAACGGTAAGACACGGCCGTTGACGATAAAGGTGACAAGAGGTCAGTTCCCGCCAGGGCTTGGACACGAATGGTGGGGAGGTGTGTGAAATTATCTCTTCTCTCCGTGCGAAGACCTTTGGCGTCGTTCATCTACCTTATGAGAAATCGTATGAAGTGGGGAGGCGGAGACGGCTTGACACCAGATGATGAAACCGAGGAGATTCCTTGTTCCTTCCTTGGATTCATCCATCACACAAAAAACCGATGGAGAGCCTCATTCGCACACCTTCTTTCAAACGGAAACTTTGTCAGGAAAGTTAGGGTCACGAACCCTCCGTGAACTCCGCACATCCGTTCTGCTTCATTCCACTGTCCGATAAAATGATTTTTGATTCTTTTTTTTTTTACATGGTCGTGCCTGCAAGAAACCGTCTTCTGGCTCTTAAAAAGAAACCCTTGCGTCGAACGAAATTTCATTTCAGCGACAGCCAGAGTCCCCACTATGGTTACCAAGTCAATAGCGTTGCCAAGAGGGGAATGGGACTAGTCCTGGATTGGTGGGTGGGGAGACCTTGAGTCTCATTCACCGATGCGTGCGCAGAGGTTGGGACCAGAGTCACTCGTTGGAAGTATCTTGACAAGAAAACACCCCCTGGCACTGACGACATCGCAATCTCATATCAAACAAAGCGTACAACAGCTGTGCCCTGACCGAAGTTTTTCTATCATTTATGACTGGGTCGCAAAGGTAATTGGTCACAAAACCAACATCCTCCACCGGCTGTCCTAACTCGCCTGCTCGAACCATGCATTCCCAGCGATATTTGGCTTGATGAGATCCCGGATCCTCTGGGAAAAGTTCCTGGTTCGCATACTTGCATTCGCACCTTCGAATGGTGCTTGGTAGATCGAAAGGGGGTTTCACTTGCGGTGCCCCAAAGTGTTCCAATGAGAACAGATGATCAGCGATGGTTTTTCTTTTTCTTTCTTTTTCTTTTTTTTCTGTTTACGGATCGCCTTCTTAAGGAATATCTCTGTCGATTCAACTCACGTATGTTCGGGTCGAATGTGTAGGAGAATAGTATTTTGTCAGGTATGTAGATATACCGTTGAGCTGACTGTAGGCAGGGAAAGTCAAGGTGAATGGCGGGAAGGATGGATGTTTGTGAGCCAACTTCGAGATCACCTCTTTCCCTTCCTCCGAAAAGAAACTGAAGTCAACGAATGCGTCAAGCTGGGATGAATCGTAGAGGAACAAATGAAAAGAAGGGGAGAAAAGGGGAAAATGCGAAGGCTTACAGCACCAAAAAAGACGGTGAAAGCGGTGGTGAACAGATAGACCAACGGGAGAGGCTTCATCCGATGATCTAGCTGCTGGTTTCTTGAAAAGTCTTGCAATGCTTGCGAGTGTCGATATCTTGAGATCGGATTTTCGCTTCTAGAGGACAAACGCGTTTGAGAGGAGAGAGGATTCTTGGGGTTGACGGAGATTTGTCGAGGAGAGGTCGCTTTTTTTGAGGTTTTTATACGTCCATCCAACCGTCGACCTTGCCATCACTCCCACCTGAAGAGTGGCAAGACGAGGCTCTTGAAGATTCCTTGAAATTACGAAAGGTCAATGCCAGCTAGGGCCTTGCCCTTTGGGTCAAGGTTTTCTTCCGTCCGAAGACCTTTGGCGCCGTTCATCTATCATATGAAAATTCTTATCAAAATTCATGTGTAAAAAGCGGAGGGGGGGGGGGGGGCTTTGCACCAAATGAACCCGAGGTGATTCCGTGTTCCTTCCTTGGATACATCCATCACACAAGCCGATGGTAAGGGCGGAACATTGGTCAGGGTGATGTAGTCATATTCATTCATGTGGTAATTAACTTAGCCCCCAATCCCCCCCCC
>KZ820411.1:0-11619 GCA_003144235.1 Violaceomyces palustris
AGAGGATCCCCAGCCCACCCAACGTGTCTCTCTCCCCCCACCACACTCATACCAACCCCCACCCCCCGTCCTTTTGAACCGATCAGTCGACACGCAGAGCGATCATAATCCACAGTTACTGCTGAGTGTATGAGTGATTGCAAGAACAGTGACCATCCTCCTGCGGGTGGATTCGAGACAGGCGGTGAGTCCGAGTCCCACACTCACTCCCACGTCTGTCTCCCGCTCGCTCCTCACCTTCCCTGCCTTCCGCCCCTTCCGGTTCTCCCCTCCCTCCCTCTCTCTCTGTCACACACACACACACACACACACACACTCACTCACTCACTCTCACTCTCTCTCCGTCTCCCCGTCTCTCCCTCCCTCCCTCCCTTCCGATCCAACCGGTCCTTCCTATCCCTACTGACACGCTCACCCAGCGAGATTCCGTCATACGTCTCTCTGTCGAACCAGGTCGGTCCAAGTCGGTCCACCCAACCCACCACCCTTGCTGGTCATCTCTTCGCATCGAGTCGGATTCCCCTTCAGCCTTGCAAGCTCGACACGATCGTTGATTTCTTTCATCTCACCGAACCCACCACATCGTCAATCCCTCTCCCACGCGAGGCGTCAGATGGCATACAGCTCACCTCCTCCTTCATCGTCTCCCTAGGCCCTCCCATATCCCCCCTCCCTCCTTTCTTGGGCCCTCCATCCCAACGTTGGCTCACCTCGCCTTGACACCACTTCAACAGAAGCCACCACTTCCTCTCCCTCTCTCCCTCTCTCCCTCTCTCCCTCTCTCCCTCTCTCCCTCCCTCCCTCCCTCTCTCTCTCTGACACCTCCACCTCAGAGGGGACATGGTCTACCCCAAGGGATCGGGCCCTACCGGCTTCTTGGGTACCGCCAGCTCGCCCTCCACCAGCGCTGGTGGTGGTGGCATGTACACCCAGTTCGACGCTTCCCAACATGCCGGTTTCGTCAACCTCGGCAACACCTGCTTTCTCAACTCGGTCCTCCAGGCCATCGCAGGCACCAAGCAGTTCCGATCCCTCCTCGAGGGAGACGAGACCGACCTCTTCTCCCCGTCGCATCCTCCTCCTCTCCTCCACGGCTCTCAGCCCATCGGTCAAGCATCTCTTCGCATTCAGCGTTCACAGTCCCCAGCCTTGATCGTCTGTGACCAAGAGCACGGCAGGAGCTCAACCGATCCTGGTCAAGGTGACACGCCGACGAACACTGGCATTCCGACCCGAGCATCGTCCGATGACAACCAAGCCTTGGCTCCCTTACCCTGCGCCTCCCCCCCTCCCTCCTCTCCCTCCTCTCCCTCCTCCCCTTCTGCCTCCTCCTCCTCGTACCCGCTCACATCCCCTTCCCCACCAACCCACGAGCCCACCATCGTCGACCTCCCTCTCAACACGGCGCTGAGGCACGTCCTCGAGCGCATCTGGTCTGTCCCCTCAACCGCGTCCAAAGCATCCGCAGTCAACCCCAAGAGGCTCCTCACCCTTCTCGGAGCCAAGTACGACCAGTACACCGAGTATGGGCAGCAGGATGGCCACGAACTCATGCGGCACCTGCTCGACGCTTGCCGCATGGAGGAGCTAGACGTGAGTCCGAGCCGCTGGCCAGCATGATCCTGACACGTAGAGCACCGTCCAGTGAAGAGTGAATGCTGATGTTCGAAATCGGCCATTGCGCTCCTCCCTTTCCCCCTCCCTGTTTCTCTTCCTCTCTGACAGCTGATCAAGAAGATGCGACCCCAACCGGGAAAGAAGAGGCCCAAACTCAAGCATGCCGGCACGGTTCGCCAAAGACAGATGGTCGTCACGTCGAACGGGAATGGATCGAATCCGGAGGCTGGAGGATCTGGTGAGGTCACTCCGAGGGTCGACTCCGGCTTCTTGATCCAGTCCCAAGAGGTCAGCGTCCCACCCACGCTGGTAGAACACGTCAACGAGCAGGAGGTGGAAAAGGCGATGCTGCCGTTCCTCGACTTGCTCTTCTGCGGAAAGCTGGCCAGCATGGTGGTCTGCGAGAGTTGCCGAAAGGTCTCCCACACGTACGAAGACTTCTACGACATCAGCCTCAGCTTGCGAAGCGAGGCGCTGGACGGCAGGGCGAGGAAGAGGGACCGCATACGCAGCATGGCCGAGAGGTGGCGCCGCGCCACCCAGTCGAAACCGGATAAGTCCAAGTCGGCAGCCTCTTCCGCCACCCCCGTCTTCAGCGAGGCGGAGCTCAGCGACGCCGACTCCAACAAGTCGAGGGGGAGGCTGGCTCCCGAAGGCAAGGCCGGCCGCTTCAACCTTAGGAGGAAGAGCTTGAATGACAAGAAGGGACTTCGAAGGGCCGAAAAGATGGGCGCCACCTCTGGCAGCGAGATGGAACCGGATTTCCCAGACATGGCCAACTTGTCGCTCGCATCCGTAGGTCGCCAGTACGTCGTCGACTCGGCGCCGGCTTCGGCGGGCGAAGACGACGGCGATACGAGGACCGGAAGCAGAGTCGCCCGCATGCTCGGCACTGGCACGCGGACCGCAGACAGCAGCAGAGAATCGAGTCCCCAACCACCGCTGTCGAGCCTCAGACTGGCAGGAGAAGGCGCAGAAGGTGGACCGGTTGGACTGGCCGGACAAGGGCCCGTGAGGTCGAAGGTCGTCGCCGCCCAAGCTGGGCAGCCGGAGAGGAAGAGATCCCCGCACCAGGCGGCGTACATCGCCAAGATCCTGGCTGAAGAGCCTGCGCCAGGGGCCCCACCCCACTTGCGAAGGCCCGGCCAGCCGGGATACACGATCGCCGACCTCGTCGGCATGGCCTCGGTCGCAAACGGGAGGGCGGCGGCGGCGGCGGCTGGGCACAGGCCCAAAAGCGGTCCGGCGGCCACCGGCTCCGGCGCGTATGACAGCGAGCCGAACTCGGCGGCCTCTCGGAGGCGAAAGGCGATCCAGGCGCAACAGGCCTCCACGGGCCTCATCAGTGCATTGCGGCAATTCACGAGCGTCGAGGTCCTCGACGGCGACAACAGCTTCGCGTGCAAGAACTGCTGGAGGCTGGAAAACCCTCCGACGCTGAGGGAGAAGGAGAGGATGAGAAGGCGAAGGATTCGCAGAGGAGGGCCGGTCGGATCCGACGACGAGAGCGAACTCAGCACTTCAGAGGGGTCAGAGTCCGAGGAGGGAGACGTCGTCGTCAGCGAGCAGAGCCGCGTCGCCTCTCGAAACGATGGTGCTCCTGAATCGGACACCGTGTCCACGCCGGAAGCACTCGGTCGTGCCGATCGGGAGAGGTCGTCCTCTGACTATGAAGAGGGCCTGCCCGACGACGTTATCAAGCGATCCGAAGCCAAAGCGCCGTCAACACCCCCCTCGCGGTACGCAGATGCAGCACAGGAGCCAGTCACTCGCCTAGACATCCCAACCATCCAGATGACCAGCCCCGAGACGCCTCCCATCTCATCGGCGACCTTGTCTAGGGGGGGTTACATGGACCAGGCGAGCCCGGTCAACCTTTCGGCACCACAGTTGAGCTCGTCAGGCAGGCACTCGACCACCACCTCCACCACCATCACATCCAAGCCCAGGGTGATGTCTCTCAGCGCGGGCTCTGACACGAGCGTCACGAGCGGGTACGACACAGGCTCCGAGACAGACCATTCAGGAGTGGTCGGGACGGGGACGAGCACCGAAGAAACCACCTCGGGAGCCGAAGGTGAGACCAAGGCTCTCGGAGCCGCAGCCCCCAACGGCAAGGCCGGCGTCTCCTCGACTCTGACACCTAGGAGCAAGGGACCCAAACGATCGTCGCAATCGATCCAGCGCAGAGCCCTCAAGCGCTACCTGATCGCTTCCGCTCCTCCGGTCCTCATCTTCCACTTCAAGCGATTCCAGGCCACTGGACGAGGGTTTGTGAGCGGTCTGGCCGGCTTCAAGAAGATCGACGACCAGGTCACGTTCCCCGAGTACCTCGACATCACCCCATGGCTGGCTCCCCCGAGGGAGGAGTACGACAGGAAGGGAAGGCTCAAGGGGACCAGCGACCCGTTGGCCATCCGCGCCAGGGCCGAAGAGGAAGCCAGGCAGATGGGGATGAGTACCAAGGATGTCAGGGTCGAGCTGGACGTCGCGCCTCGACGTGGGCACGGAAGAGAGAGCGACAGGGCGAGGAAGGGACACGACCATGGCCCTGGTGACTGGACAGGCCAAGCGGGCAAGAGGCACTCGATGTGGTCCTGGACCGCCAGGGAGAATCGGACCAGGGAACCTGCCGAGGGGGAGCAGCGCAACCGCGTAGTTTGGCCCCCATCGCCTCCTGGCGACGGCGCTGGCGCTGGTGGCCAGGGGGCAGCAGAAGTTCGAGACGGACCTGTGGTGATGGAAGGGGACAGGGCGATCCTGCCTGCGACGATCGCGCGACCCAAGACCGAGTACAGGCTGTACGCCGTCATCGTCCACCACGGCTCCCTCTCGGCCGGCCACTACACGGCCTATGTCCTCTCGGACAGGATCCGGCTCAGGGGTGATCTCTCCTCCGTCAACGGAAAGAAGGCCAAGACCAAGACCAAAACACGGGAAGAGACGCGTGCAAAGACGACCCAAGAGGCCATGGACGCGCACCGCGCTACCGCCACCGGTGCTGCCGCTCGTCACCAAGTCGGATCGAACGTCAGCCTCTCTTCGGAAGGTGGGGGAGCGGATGCGCCGAACGGTCCCTCTTCGACCTCCTCTCTGAGCCTCAACGAAGCCAATCCAACCGCGACGACGAGCGGCGGCGGAGGGCTCGGAGGGGGGCTTGCTGTCCGGCCGCAGACCTCGAACTCGTCGCTGGCCTCCTCTGGAAGCTTGGCAGCCACGGGAGGGGGTGAGAGGGTGAAGGGCGGAGGGATGGCGTCGCTTGCCATCACCTCGAGCGTTGGATCAGGCGCAAGCCAGGAGATGGACGGCGGACGGGAGAGGGCGGCGAAGGTCAAGCTGGAGGCGCAAGCCAAGAAGAAAGGTGTCGAGGAAAAGAGGAAGAAGGAGGAGGAGGAGGAGGAGGAGGAGGAGGAAGAGGAGGAGGAAAAGGACGATGGGAGGAGATGGGTCTTCACCTCGGACACGATCGTCAGGCCCGCCTCGATAGACGAGGTGCTCAAGGCCAAGGCCTACATGGTGTTCTACGAGAGGATCTGAGGGGTGGGGGTGGGGGGTTGTGTGTTGGCGATTGGCGTTTGCGATGTACTTTGCTTGCCCCCCAGAAGCCCATGTCCATTCATCCGTGTCCATCGCAGACATGCTGTCCATCCCACTCTGTGTCCTGTTTGTGTGTGTGTGTGTGGACGAGAGAGATAGAGAGGGAGAGACGGAGAGAGCAACTGTGAATGTCCGACGCACGATGGTCACGTGCTTTGAAGAAAGGGGTCACTTGCGTCAAATGTTGAACATCATTTTTCTAGCTCAGAGTTCCGCATGCAGAGGAGATGGTTTCATCAAGGCCCCCTTGACGCCACCCGCTTATCCTCCTTTTCCTTTTCTATGCTATTCTTTCCTTTTCTTTTCGTTTCTGCCTTTCATCTCTAATGAGGAGGAGGATACTGATCCTCACCCCATCCCATCGCCACCCTCGCCACCCTCACCTATCCAAAGGAACGCCACCATCCATCCATCCATCCATCCATCATCATCACCAACCCCTCTCCATCCACTCCGACCCAAACGAAACTCTCCAGACGGCAGGATCCAACGGGGTTCGATCTTTTTTTTTTGGGGGGGGGTGTCATGGCTCCTACTCCGTGGCGCAGCGTCCTTCCTCTACACACTCGAATCGTGTCGCGCCCCTTCCCTTTACCTCACCTCTCCTCCCACTCTCTTCTCACACGATCAACGACATGGTCCCTCTCGCCTCTTCCAGATAGCCTGGTCAGCCGGTCCCTGGCCACCTCCTCTTCCACCTCCCTCTCTCCCTCCCCTTCCTCTTCCGCCACCCCCTCCGAATTCGCATCTTCCTCCTCAGATACAAATCCGAATCGCGCCAGAGGGTACCGTTACCCTCACAACGCCAAGAGGAGGGTCTTGCTCTCTGGTCTCCCGGACACGGCTCTCCCCAACGACGTTCGAAGGTTGGCGCCCACCCTCGTCAACTCGAACGCCATCTTCGACGTCACCTTCCTGCGCTCCGGCTTGCTCAACCAGACCGGCAAGGCCATCGTCCACTTTTCCACCGACGTCGAAGCCAGCGATTTCAAACACTCGGCCGACAAGAGGATCCTCGGAGGGAAGGTGGTCGACGCCACCATCCTGAGCAACCCGGAGATGCACGAGACGATCGATCTACACTACGCCAACCACATGGCCTCGCTCAGGGTGCCGCTCGACATCATCTCGGCCGAATCCGGCAGGGTCGTCATCCTCAGGGGGCTCCCCGCTCTGACCGGCGAGGAAAAGCTTCGCAACAAGCTCGAGAAGAGGTACGACCTGGTCGGTTCGGGGCCTTGGAGGGGCAAGGTGCTCAACCGAGCCGGTCACAACCGCCACGTCATCCAAGAGGGCTCCATCAACAACCACAACCTCATCCTCGGCCCCGTCCTCCGCCTGCCCAACACGCATCAGGACTCGTCCACCTCTTGGTTCCTGGTCAGGCTCAAGAGCATGTCGGAGGCGATCCGGCTCGCCAGGAGGTGGAACAACACGTACTTCACCCCGCAGAGGTTCAACATCGATGCCACAGGCGGCCGATACAAGGTCCAAGCCAGCGTCGCTTACTAGCAAGCGATAGCGGAAGGCAAGGTGCGTCGTGATGCGGGTCGCTTCAGAGTTTCGGTCACGTTCTTTCTCTTGCCTCCCTTTGCCATCGCCGTCGTTGCCATGCCTTGCCGTCCCGTCTTCTTTCACTGCCAGTGATGACCAGCTTCGTGAAGAGGGAAGAGAAAGAAAAAGGGAAAGCAAGGGGAGAAAAGGGAAAAAAAGGAAAGAAGAAAAGAGACGGCAAGGAGGGAGATCTACCACTGTTTGGGGTGACTCCCGCAGTTGGGCAGATGCCGTGCGGGAAGGACTTTGGATTCAAGCTTCCACGTTGAACCCAGGGTGCCGGAACTGCGATCAAAGCGAGTCCAGAGAGGCCGACTTGTTTCCTTGCCACTCGGACCCAGTCGTCTTGGCCTTTCTCTATGGGGGCGACCGTGGGGAAAAGTGGGCTGGGGGAAGGTTTTGCTGATCTGCCGTTTTGAAGGGTTTCCGTTCGGATTTTTTTGTTTTTTTTTTGTTTTTTCTCTTTTTTTTTCGGCTGGAAAAGTGAGCGGTTAGGAGAAAAAGCCTGGTTTTTCACCCCCCTCGTTCGCTGTTTCTCTCTGAATTTCGACTTCTGGAGGGCCGAAGGCCAAGCTCGCCATGGGTTTTGCAGGTGAAGCCGGACGCTTTCGACTTTTGGAGGAACTGCGAAGGAAGGGAAGGAAAAAGATTCGGCCGCTTCGCCTTCTCTCGCTGGTTTCGTGCCATCCTTCCCCTTTGGACGCATAGCGTGAGGATTTTCAAGCCCAACTTGAAGATGTTTCGATCCCGAGCTACAGGAAGGAACGACGCGGATCGCGGACCTCTGTGTTGCCGCCTGTGTGCCCCACATTCCGCCCAGTCCAGGTCGTGAGCAAAGGGACGAAGTCTCCACAAGCGAGACACTTGCATCCCGATCTCATGTCATCCGAAGCTGGGGCCGGAGCAAAGCATGTCAACCTTTGGTGAAGCGTGCGTCTTCAGAATAGAAAGGAGAGGAGAAGGAAGGAACACGCCGAGTGACGACGGTCAAGACGAATCACTCCTGAGCACGCAAGATGAACCCCAAGCTTCAACCGCCTGCACCTTGAGCTGCCGACGATAGCATCCACCATACTCGCATCTTCTTTTTTCGGGTTGTTCGACGAAGCGTTGGTCTGGTGCCTGCCACCCGACCGTCCCCAATACAGGACAGTGCTTGTCTGCTGCATCTCCCTTCGTTGCCTTGTTCAAGTGAGGACTGGATGGGATCTCCCGGGACATACCAACGAATCCGCCGCCGGAACTGGTAGCGTGCGCGTACGCGAGGATCCCTCTATTCGACAGTGTGTCAGCCGCGAGTGGTTCACTTGACAACTTTGCCAGCCTTGGAGGAGCTTCCCGATGATCTGAGGCTGGAGCCCATCTTTCGACACGTCGCCCACGTCGTGGTCCCGTTTGAAGAGGATCACACAATCGCCTTTCGAGTCGCTCCAACTTTTTTTTTTTTTTTCTCGTCTTTATGGAAAAGAAGATGAAGAGGGTACGCATCGGTTTTATCAGCTTTATGAAAGCCAAGTCAACAGTGCGACCAACCTCAGCTCTTTACTTTTACGCCGGCCGCATTCTTACAAGACTGATCTCTCAGCTCGCCTGAATGAGTCAGAACTCCCAACTTCACAGTCTTCACCTCTGAAGCCAGCGTATCATCTCGCTCGATCTCGACAGACTGGATAACGACTCCTGAAAATCGACATGGGGGAATGCTCGTATTTTTTTTTTTTGCTTTCCTACTTTTTTCTTTTTATGGAATCGGAACGAAGTCGTCCGCTATGGTATCCTTTGGCTTCGGCTTTATGGTCTATACAGTTCTACTCCATCATCAGAACAACAATCCCAACGATCTCACCCGTGTATCACCAAAGCTCGACTCTCCTTCCATCAATCACTTACACCCAACATCCCTCGTCGTCTCCTTCATCACCATACCTTTAACTACAACCACATCTTGACACCAGTCACATCGGCATCCCTCACTTTACGCTCCACCTCCACCGCTTTCGCCGGTACCCTGCACCTATCATGCTTCTGCAGGTATCTGTACTTAGAGTACATACAAGTCGCCTTGGGTCCTGTCGGTCGGTCGGTCGGTCGGTTGGTGGGTCAACCTTTTCCCGGGTAGGGAAGGAGCGGGGGGTTTTCCTCTTTCGGAACGGGCCGGGAGCGCCTCAAAGGATCGTTCGATGAGTCGTTCGTCGCGAGAAAGAAAAGACCGACCTAAACTCTTCCAGCATCTTTTTTTTTTTTTTTCGGCAAAGGCTTTCCTCGACAACCTGACTTGAGACAGCGACCCTCATACACGCCTTCTTGAGGACTCTTTCTCTTTTTTCTTTGAGGGCACCACCTTTGCCTTTCGCCAGAAAGTGAACTCCAAGGCACGAACCCGCCACACCCTTTCCTTTGCTGTTCGTTTCGACGATGGGTTTCTCGGGGCTTTCCTTCAAAAGTAGCAAGACTCAGCACCCTTTTACACCCCGCCGCGCAAGTGTTCCGCCTCCGAAGGGACCAAGCGGCCTTTTCTTTCCTTTGCCCCCGCTCCCCTTTCTTCGAGGGGGGAAGGGGGAAAAGGGGAGATGGGTGCTTGAGACGGGAGGGACCAGATGGGTAATCTACCTGGTCGCACCGGGTCGAGTGGACCTCTGTTTCCATCGGTGAACTGTCCGCTCCCGCTTCAGGGAGGTCTTTCCTCACCTCTTCTGCCCCCCTTTTTTTCCTTTTTATCCTTTCTCTTTCTCTTTCTCGTTTCTTTCTCTTTCTCCGGAAACACGAAGCGCAAAATGGAAAAAAAAGGCCAAAGAACCGGCTTCAGAGTTCGGACCTCGCTTTTGGGGACGAACGCAAGCGGTGCTTTTTGAGCCAAGTTGGAAAAAAAAATCTGAGGCAGATCGGAGGGAGAAAGATGGAGCGAAAACGGCACGACGGCATGGCATGGCAGGGCAAATTGTGGGATGTCCTACGACGAGAGGCGAAGGGTTTTTTTTTTTGACTGACGACGCACCAGTCTTTCACCCTCCTCCCTACACTTTTCTTCCCTCCACCCTCAGGGACCAGTCCACGTCCACCTTTTCGACACGGGGAAAAGGACTTGGGTGTTTGCACTGCTTGGGGAGTTTTCGATACTCTGTTTTGGGATTGATTTTTTTTTTTTCACTTGCAGCAAGAGCGTCGTGGCGCGGCTCTTTTTTGTACATTAGCAAACTAGCAAGGCAAGAGGGGAAGGGGAAAACAGCAATCCATAGAGAAGCGGAAACGCACAAGATGCATGCAAGGCACATTCGATGGAGGATGAGGAGAAGATGTTGTAAGATGGGGATGGTGATGATGACGAGAGGGTGGGTTATGGGGTGGGTTGGTCGAAAACAGCACCGTAGTCGCTTTCTCGGAAGACGGGGAAAGAGGTCGATCACCAAAAAGCGTGAAAAGGTGGTGTTGAAAGGGGAGGGGCGGAGGGGGAAACAACAACACTTGCCATGGGCATGGTGGGTGTACCAACCGCATACACATCAACACCCTCCCTTCTTCCTCCCTCTCTCTCTCTTCATTCACTTCATCCACCCATCCACCCCACCTTTTCCTCGATTTGATCCCCCTTTTTGAAGGGCGCGAGCTTTCAACCTATCGCACAACGTACCGAGGGCCACGGAGAGAGGGTTAGAGGGGGGAGCAAGAAAAGGAGGGAGAGAGCCATGGACAACCATCGTCGAACATCCTCGGCAGGGATTCCAAGGAGGGTTCCATCCAACACCACAACCAACTCGTACTCCTCCTCCTCCTCGTCTTCGGGTATACCCCGTCCACAATCCTCCTCCGCCAATCATGCACCTCCTCCCTCCGCCATACCAAGACCTTCTTCTAGGGCCTCCTACCTACCCCAACCCACGCCTTCGAGGCCAAGGTCGAGCAGCAGTTCATCCACCAGTGGTGCCAACGTCGCTGGTCCCTTGGGATCCTACCGACCACCTTCCAGGAACGCTGCGGTCGGTCAGGGAGGCTCCACCTTCGCACCCACCCCTTCTTCCAACAAGAGGTCTGCCTCGGCAGCGGGGCTTGTCGGACAAGAAGAAAGGGACCAAGAGGATGCGATCAAGGAGACGCCGCTTCCACCAAACTATGCAAAGAGGCCCATGAAGCTCACCAGCCCGAGGTTGCTGGAGGACCAGTCTGTGCTGCCATCCATCTCAAAGGTCTCGGCGTCTCCTCATCCCCCTCCTCCCAGCTCTCCAGGTTACGAGCTCAGCGTGCTTCGGGCCGACTACGAGAGGAGGGCACTGGCGGACAAGAAAGCGTACGAGGAGCTGGAGAATCAGGTGAGGAGTCAAGGGAGGCAGCTGGACATCTTTCATCGGGAGAGGGCCGAACTACTGGAGGAGTGGGAGAGGGAACAGGCCAGCAA
This sequence comes from Violaceomyces palustris, assembly GCA_003144235.1. Taxonomy (NCBI): domain Eukaryota; kingdom Fungi; phylum Basidiomycota; class Ustilaginomycetes; order Violaceomycetales; family Violaceomycetaceae; genus Violaceomyces; species Violaceomyces palustris. The sequence continues at coordinate 11,159 of KZ820411.1, forward strand.
GAGGGAGAGGGAGAAGGAGACCGAGAGGGTCAGGGCCGAGCTCGAGTCTCGCGTCTCTGAGCTGATGCGAAGGAACGCCGAGCTCCACTCTTCCATCAACGAGGTCCAGCTCGGATCGGCCAACGAACTGAGGCAGGAGAAGACCAGGTCCAATGGGCTGGAGGCCAGGCTAGGTCACGTCTCGGCGCAACTCGAGTCGGTCAAGGACGAGGTGAAGAGACTCACCGAGGAAAACCAGATCCTCACCGCCCAGAGGGACGACCTGGAGAACGCCTTGGAGGACGAGAAGAGGGAGAGGATTAAGGAGAGGGAAGAGAGCCGGATCGGAGGGGATGAGGGGAGGAGGATCTCGGAGGAGTTGACGAGTGAGTGCTTTTCGTCCGCCGACCGTGGCGGTCTCTCTGCGCAAGCTTTTCCGCATCTCACATTCTGACATCTCCCCCCCCCCCCCCCCCCCCCCC
>KZ820412.1:0-11583 GCA_003144235.1 Violaceomyces palustris
CCCCCCCCCTTGGTCCTTTTTTCCTTTTTCGAATCAGCTTCGACCCGCTCGAACCCAGTTGGGACCTGGCGAGTGTCTTCGTTCGGGCCTTGGGGGGGAAAAGGGTTCATGGTAAGGAGGAAGGGGGAAAAAGGGTTTCGACGGTGTGGGAACGAGAGAGGGAGTCCGTGCGCTACTTTTTTTTTTCCTATGTAAGACCGGCTTGGCTCCCCTGACTTGCATCCGTTGTCATGCAGGCCTCGACAGGGTTCTTTCTCCTCCTCGCCCGCGCTTTGCCCCTTTTTACCCCATCCTGTTGTGTCGTGCTCCACTCCAGAGCCTCGACATCGACAAACAACACTCGCTCCCTCACTCACCCTGGCGTCGACGAAACAAACACTCACTCACGACCTCCTTCGACACCCACCCATCCTTGTTTCGTTTCCTCTTCTTTCCTCTCTTCCTCCTTCTCCTCCCTTCCCTTCCCTCCATCACCCCTTCCGATCCTTGAATCTGACTTTCTCGTCGACGACCCCCACCTCATCCCATCTTGTTTCCACCTAGTAACGACCGCAACGAACCCACCCCCCTCAATGCCATGATCTTCAACACCATCATCGATACCACCATCACCAGCAAACAAGCACGATCAGGATCCCCCATTTTCCTTCTCTTTCTGGTTCTTTAAAAGAGACAACGAAACGTATACCAAGTCGAACCATCCCAGCATACCAGAGCGAGCCGCATACATCCCGGCTCACCTCCCTTCATCCCAACCACCATGTTCAGCCCAACGCTCCCCCCTCCTTCCCCCTCCCCTTCCACCTCGTCCTCACGTTCCTCCACGCTCAGCAGACCGCCTCCCCCGCCCAAGCCCTCCCACCTATCCTCGGCCTTCACCGGCACGCTCAACTCGGTCGCCCTGCACGAGTACATCCAGGCCCAAAAGACCGGAGGCTCCTTCTCCTCCGTACGCTCCGAGTCGAGGCTCTCCACCTTGGATGCACGCCCCCCACTGCTGGACCCGGACGAGGACCAAGATCCCTCCTCCCAAGCACCCTCCTCCAGGAATCGATCCAACACCGCCCCTTCGCTCGGCTACCTCCTCGGCGGCATACAGGCCAAGCATCTGACCCAGGAGCCTCTCACCATCGACGCTGCCAGTAAGGGGTTCGACTTGAGGTCCATGTGGGACCCCCCAACCCTCCCCTACCCCTCCTCCTCCAAGCCCGAGAACACCACCGTCAAACCCAGGTCGCAGCCCAAGCCCAGCTTGAGGCGCATCATGCAGCCTTCCACCTACGCCTCCTCCTCTGGCTCCACCCTCTACTCGACCGCAAGACCCGTTCACCAGCATGCTTACGACCACAGCGACATCTACAGCACCGCCAAGACGTTCCCCGAGCCGGAGCAACCCTCCGGGCTCGAAGCTACTCACAGCCTCTCCGACGCGACTCTCGACCTGGACCCGCTCGCCGACACGTTGACCTCCCACGATAGGGACGACAGCAGCGCCACCATCAAACCGACACGGTCTCACTCTGGCACCAGCCTCTTGCAAGATGGAGATCAGTCGACCATGCGCGTCGTGTCGCCCAGGCGTCCCAGCAGGTTGAGTCACGTATTTGCTGCGTCCTCCTCCTCCATCACCACCAACGCCATCCACGACGCCTTGAGCAGCCCTCTCGAAGACATCGGAGACGAGGAAGAGGCGTCCCCATCTCCAGAACCAGAACACGAGCAGCGTGCCTCGATCCTGAACGAGGACGGTGAAAGGTCGCGCGAACCGTCCGTGCTGGTCTCCTTCAACGGTGGCGATGCTCACATGAGGGTGAACGACGGGAGCTCGTTCGACTTTGACTGGAAGGCGAGCATGGAGGATGGGCAGAGCTCGGAAAAAGTGACGAGCGAAGAGGCCAAGGAGGCTGTCGCGACGACGCCATCCCCGGCGGTCCTGATGCCCGTCGCCAGGCAGGGTCGCGGCGGTCCGAACACGATCGTCTTTGAAGCCGGCCCTCCTCCTCAGAGGCCGGGAAGCATCGTGCTCAGCCTAGAAGCGCAAGTCGATGGGGACTGCGGAGCGACCAAGGGTGTCGCCGATCGAGAGGATGACGAGGCCGCCTCGCAAGCTGCAGCGGTGACGAGCGCCGTGACACCAGTCGGTCAGGTTCAGGACGGATCTGCCCCTGGCCACTTTCCAGCGAACTTGTCCGGCGCCAAGGCTGCCGCGCCCCTCGTCCCCCAGCCTGGGATGGGAAGGCAGGCTCGAGCCCTTTACGATTTCCAGGGGGAGGCCTCCTTCAACGAACTAAGCCTCCAGGCGGGCCAGTCTTTCGAGGTCCTGAACGAGGAGTTGGCCGGTGGATGGAGCCTGGGTCTCGTGTGGGAAGAGGTGACCATGCCAGGCTCTGGCAGGGCAGAGGTGGTTCCCCGAAGGGGCCTCGTCCCAAGGGGCTGGTACTGCTACATCCAAGACTTTACCATCTCGCCTCCGCCCGCCCAGGGGATCGAGCCACCCCCTACCCCCTCGCCGTACCTCGACGAGGGTGACCATCGAGTCCCTGTGGCGACCGAAGACGCCCCCCAAGTGGGACCGTCTCCGAGTCTCTCTTCCACGGGCCCTGCGGGGCAGACGCCGGCCGTCGTCGGCATCGACCACTCCAACGTCGCTGGCGGAACGCTGTCGACGAAGGCAGCGAACGGCCAAGATGCTCTTCGCGCTCTGTCTCACGTCGCCGAGGCCAGCGGCGGCTCAACGGCCGCCGCGCTTCTGACCACTCCGGAAAAGCACGGGCTTGAAGAGCAGAAGACTCCTAGGGCTTTCAAGGCCTCCGAGGCCGATCCCCTTGCCGACCAGGACCTCCTGTATCTGAGCTTGGATGGCCACTTGGCCAAGACCGCGCAACTGGAGAAGGAGGAGGAGGAGGAGGAGGAGGAAGTGGAGGCAGTGGAGGCAGTGGAGCAGCAAGCCGGAGCCAAGGCGCCGGATCAGGTCAGCTTATCGAGCCAAGGATGGCGAGCCAGCCTGTTCGGCGGCAAGAGCCTCAACAGATTCAGCAGCTTTGTCACCAGCGGAGCCGAGGACTACCTTCTATCCAAGGAGGAGGATGCGGTGAGGGGCGGCTCAGCCGCCGCCGCCGCCCTGCGATCCCTCTCGAGTGACGCGCCGCCGTCACGGAACCAAAACCAGATCGTCGATGACGAGGCCGACAGGCACTTTGTCCTCGCCGGACCGAGCGGACCCAAGTGGAAGAGCAAAGCGCCTCACTTTTTCGTTCAAGTCCACTCGCCAGAGAAGAGGACCAAGATGAGCGGCATGCAGGAGTACATGGTCTTCTGCGTCACGAGCACCTTCCCCGCTGCGCCTTCGCCCAACCCCGCCGACCGCGGTGATCAAGGCGAGACGACTTGCTGGGAGGACGATCCAACTGGCCGTGTGCCGTACGACCCCACGTCTCCCCCCTTCCCCGCTGGGCCGAGCATCAGCGTTTACAGGAGGTTCACGCAGTTCTCGTGGCTCTCGGAAGCGCTTTCCAAACTCTACCCCGCGTTGGTGCTCCCACCGCTTCCGGAAAAGCAGTACTCTGGGAGGTTTTCGACAGACTTTATCGAAACCAGAAGGGTCGACCTCGAGCTTTGGATCGGCAGCGTCGTGCGCCATCCCGTGCTGCGCTACTCTGAGGCCGTGCTCTTCTTCCTGAGCTGCGACGACGAAGTGGAATGGAAGCGCAAGTCTGGCAAGCTCCTAAAGGGAGCGGGGAGGGATGGGAATGGGGGGACCGGTGCTAGCAAGGGAGGCTCGTTCTTCTCTCGGACCTGGCACCCCGAGTTCAACTTTGACCCGGTCGAGGCGACCTTGGAGGGCGAGGCCATGGATGCACACCTGCGCGCCTACGAGAAGACCATGAACGGAGTGGGGGGCAACAACAACGGCAAGGGAGGCATCATGAATTCCTGGAGGGGACTCCGAGAGGGCGTGGCCGCCGCCTCCGAGGTCTACCGGGACCTTTCCTTCTCCCTCCTCAGGCTCATCACGGGGGTTGGCGTCAACGAGTCCGGCGGCGGCGGTGGCGGCGGCGCAAATCGCCATCAAGGTGGCAACGCCGGATCCACCGGCTCACACCACCTCCACGGGCCGCCCATGGGCGACTACGGAAAGAGGTCGCTGAGCGGCGCCACGAACGAGAGCGGCGCCTGGTGCTGGAGGGAGGGTTGCCAGGAATGCTCGGCCCTGACGAAAGCCTTACAGGGCACGGCCGAGTCGCTCCAGGTCGTCGCGGACCTCTACGACGACCACGCCAGGGAAGGCCTCCTGAGGCAGCACGAGAGGCTCAAGGCGATCAGCAGGCCCCACGCCCAATTCTCGAGCCTCATCGAAACCCACCGGGCCACTCTGGAAAGGTACCGGGAAGCCACGGGCGAGCCCGACCCACTGGGGACGACCGAAGAAGACGAGGAGGGGTACGACGTCAATCGTTCGGAGAAGGGTCGCCCGCCTCCACCCGTTCCGGCGGCCGCCGAAGCCGAAAGGCTGGCCGCCAGGTGCGAGACGGTGATCAACGTCACTCTCAGCGAGATGGACAGGATCCACGACGAGAGGGTCGAGGATTGGCTAGCCGCCGGGAGGAACTTTTTGGACGGCGAGATCGAATTCTACGAAGATGTGAGTGTCGCTCCGCACACACACACACACACACACACATAACCCCTCCCTTACTTCCCTCATTGAACCGAGATTCCATCCAGGCTGCATGCGGCCCGCGAGGAAGTCATCTCACACAACCGTCTTCCACGCCTTTCGTGCCGAACCAGGTCTTGGAAACCCTGCGCTCGGCTAGGAGGAAGTTCTCAGCGGAACACGATCATCATCAGGAGAGGGAGACGACGTCTCACGCTCCTCCCATCCTAGCTTCGAGGTACCAGCACGAGCTCCACAGGTCGAAAGTGAGCCAACCACTGAGGATGCCCTCGAACCCGGTGGTTCCATCCTCGGGACTGATGATCCACCCTTCGAACGCCATGAGACCCGTCTCTCTGGCCGCCGAGGTGGTGAGCGAGGGACTGGGGAGTCTACTCTTGGGAGGAAGTCGAAGCTTCAGTTCCTCCTCCTCCTCCTCCTCCTCCTCCTCCACCTCCTTCCTTGGCGTGGGATACGCGACGACGGGAGGGGGAGGAGGGATAGGAACCGGTTCGAGAAGCCTCTCCTCCAGCAGCTCCAGCACCACGCTCGGAGGAAGCAGCGGGTTCGGTTCCCGAACGATCGCCCAAGGCGTCAAGGTGCCAACCGCTTGCAAAGGCCACGTGCTCGTCCCCGGTCTCCCTCCTCCCTCCTCGCCTGCCAACGCGGGTGTCAGGAGCTCTTACTTTTCACTCTGGTGAAAAGGGACGGGGAAAAACCCTCCTCACGAATGCATTGTGCAATTACTTTGATTGTAGGTTTTTTTTTCCCTTTTCTTTTTTCAAACTTCCTTCCTCGATTTCCGTCCTCGCAAGACACGTGTGCTCGTTCGTTCACCTCCTGTTCCTCGAATCGACTCCAACGCCACCTGACAAGGCTCCACCGGAGGAGGCCTTGGACGAGTTCCTCAACTCTTCCTCGTCGAGGCCCGCTTCGGCTTGGATCCTTTCGATCTGGAGGGAAGGGAGGGAGTGGGGGGAAAGTCAGTTTGGACGGACGAGTCGGGGCTAAGGGAGGAAGGAGGGAAAGGGAAACTCACCTCCTCGAGAATCGGTTTGTACTCCGAGAACCTCTTCTCCGCCATCTGAAGTTTGATCGAAGAAGACAGGGGGGGTGAGTTGGGCGGGGGGATTCGGAATCAACTCTTCCTTAGGAAAGAAGGGAGAAGACTCACCTCGAAGCCCAACTTCCTGACCTCCTTGCCTCTCAACTGAGGGGAGTTCTGAAGGACTTGGGAAGCCCAGTGCTGTTTCGTCCTCTCGTAGAACGTCCTGAGGATCTCCCCTGGTAGAGGCGTGGAGAGGATCTCGGTTGGGGAACGCGAGGACGAGTCCTTGGAGATTCCTAGGAAGGTTTGGGCTTTCTTCCTCAGTTCGTCCTGCCGGGGGTGTTGGGTTGGGTTTGGGGGGGGGGGGATTTTTAAACATGGAAACTCACCTTCTCAGCTTGGGTTCGAGTGTCGATCGGATCTCGTTCCTCCTCGTCCGGGTACTCGTCCCCTTCCGGGATCTCATCTCCGGATTCACCTGAACTGGAATCGGAATCTTGCTCCCCTTCCACTCCTTCTCCTTCCTCGTCCGTATCGGAATCTTCCTCTTCCGATTCGTTCCATTCCAGCTGTTGCCCCGGTGGAAAAGGGGAGGAAGTGTACCTGGGTTTCAGCGAAAAAAGGTCTTTCCCTCTACAGCGTGACGGACGCGTGACTCACCGTGTCGATAGGACATTGCTTCAAGCAGACGAACCTGTCCAACTTGGAGAGGTCCAAGGTGTAAAAGTCGTCAAGGGTGTACTCCCTCCTCTCACTCTCGTAGATTCCTCCGTAGATATAGAGAGTGTTCCTCTGGATGGCCAACATGGCGTTGTAACGTTCCAGTGGGATCGTCTTGATAGGATCGTTAGGATCGTCCTCTTCTTCCTCTTCCTCTTCCTCTTCCAACTCCTCTACCGAACCTTGTAGTTGCTCGGGGGAGGTTGGTTCCGATGCTTTCTGCTCACGTTCGACTTGCCTTTCAACCCTCCCCTCTTCATCCTCCTCTCCCTCTTCCTCTTCATCGTCTTCGTCATCCACATCGCTCTGGTATCTGTTTCCGTTTCTTCTTTCCACCTCCTCCTCCTCCTCCTTCCCATTCGCCTTCCTTGTAGCGACCATCCTCTGCTGCTGCTGCTGCTTCACCTTCTTCCTCCTCTTTCCAGCCCCACCCTTCTTCTTCGGCTTCTTGAGGTTGAGACTCACCCACCTCCCCGTCCCTTGAAGCTGGTAACCGAAGAGTTCGTTCCAGAAGGTGCTCTCCATCGATTCCTCGTCCGCCTCGGTGTCGGTCACGCCTCCGAAGAGGACGCCCATGCTCTTGGCTCCCCAGAGCGTCATTGTGCAACCGGACCTCGCAGAAGGTGCGAAGCCCACCTTCCTCCTCTTGACCCAATCCAACTTTGTGAGGTCCTCGTCCATCTTGAGTAGCCAGGTGTCCTCGAGAGCCACGCCTTGGGTCCTCTGACCCTTTACGTACCTCTTGCAGTAACCTCCGTGGAGGACGAGACCTTCAGGGCAGGAGAGCAGGGAGAATCCGCTCCTGGCGCTGGGTCGACGTAGGTCGTTCTGCTTGATCTCGTGCCACTTGTACTCGTGGGTGTCAAAGACCCAGAGGTCCTGGAGGTAGGTCGTCCTGGCTCCCGTGTCTACGAAACCACCGAATAGGACGAGGTAATGCTTCCACATGGCCATCCTGTGACCGCTCCTGGCGCTAGGTTTGAGCTTGGTCTCGACTCGATCCCACGAGTGAGTCGAGATGGAGAAGACCCAGAGGTCCCTGTAGTGATGGAAGGAGGTCTGCTTGGTGGTGGCGAACTCTCCTCCAAAGCACCAGAGCAGACCACCGGAGGCGGGTGAGGCGCAGATCTGATGAGCGGACCTTGGACCGGGTTGGTTCTGACTCGAGTAACTCCTCCACTCGTCCTTTTCCGGAGAGTACTTGTAGAGGTCCTGGTAGAAGTAGGCCTTCTCACCGTCAAAGTACTCTCCCCCAAAGATCCAGAGGTCGGAACCGTTGGGGCAAGCGGTCAAGGTGGCGTTGACCCTACGAGAGGGAGGACCTCCCACCTTTTCCTCAAAGACCTGATGTTCAGCCTCCCACCTCTCCCGGTAGGATTGAAGGAGAGCGTCTAGATCCTCCTCCTCCTCCTCCTCCCCACGAGACTTTCCCTTTTTTCCAGAATCCTTCCCACCACCTCCACCTTGACCTGGACCGTTCTGCTTCTTGGCCTGCTTGTTGGCTTTCTTGTCCGCCAGCTGATCCAACGTCAGGAGGTTCGAGGGGATGGGATGGGGGAAAGGTAGGATGGGTGGTCTTGAGCCGGGGAAGCCCGAAAAAAAAGGGGAAACTCCGCAAACGGAGAAGGGAAATCTCTCTCTCTCTCTCTCTCTCTCTCTCTCTCACCTTCTCGGCTTTGGCCTTCTTGGCGGCTTTGACGCTGGCCTTTCCGGCACTGTTGGATTTGGATTTCTTCCCCATTCCCGTTGTCTCCCTTGATTGGATCTCTGGTTGGGGGGAAAAGGAAAGGGGGTTGGTTGTCTTTTCGAGAATCTCCACACCCCTTTCCCCCTTTACTTACGCTCGGCAGCGGAAGGGATGGGGTTGAAGAAAGGGAAGGATTTTTTTGGATCCGAGATACGTCTTTGTGGAGATGGAGTTGCTTCCACCTGCCCCCCTTCCCAAGGTGTAGAGAATCAGTCGTGGCAGAAGAGGAGGAAGGGAGTGAGTAGAGATACGGGTCAAGAGAAACTTCCAGCGGGATGAAGAAGAAAAAAAAAAAAAAAAGGTGGAAAGGGAGAGGGAAAAGCGGAGGTTTACGTAATCGGGTGAAAAAAGAAACCTTCTTGAGTTTCCACCCATCACCAAACAGCCTTCCTTCCCTCATCCTCTCGGAGTTCCACGATTTCCCCTTCATCACACAACACACCCATGACTGCATCTGAAGCCCACCCGGTCTCTTTTTTTTTTTTTTTTTTCCCGAAATGAAAACGATCCGGAATGAAGAAGTTTTCATACTATCCTTCTGGGGTTTTAACGAGATGGGTACGGTTGCTGTTTTACATACGCGGAGGAGGTGCAGGTCAATTTACATGGAGGTGTTTGCTTGCGTTCCAGGAAACGGGCGAGTCTTGCTTCCGTTCCACCTTTCACAGGAACGCCCTATTTACTCCATCCGGGATCGGCCGCACCCAAGGGGTCTCTGGCCAAATTCTTCCCCTATGTTATGATTATGGTGGGAGCCAGGGGCGGGGGGGTTGTTTTTTTATTTTCATTTAAGATGAGGTGTTCCGTTTCATTTTTTATTTTTTTTAAAAAAGGGGAACGAGCACGGATGCGAGCCCCAATCGAGGGCCTTTACACCTTCTTCATCCCTACTTCCTCAACCATCCCAAAAGTCCACTCATCGCCTTCTTCAGACAAGCGTTCCCTTCACCGTGACCAGGAAGAAGGTGGAGAGGAGAAGTGGCAGAGTCGACGCCCAGTTCTTCGAAGCCCCAGAAGAATTGGCGTTCGCGGGTCCCGTCGAATTCGAAGGCGAAGACGAGGTTGTCGAGGACGAGGTCGTGGATTGGATCACGTCCCTCCTCGTGGAAGTTTGCATCGAGGTCGAACCAGCACCAGACGGAGGCGGTTGACCTATCAGACCGCTCGAGTTGTTGATCCTCGTCGTCGGGCTCTTTAGTACCCAGTCGATCCCACCAAAGACGTGACCGAGGAAGAAGTCGTTGTTCCTCCAAGTTTCCGGGTCGTGACCGAGGCTTGTGTACCAGCTCCTCCCGGCGCCTCCCGAGGAGACGATCCTCGCCCCACCCTCTGGCTGGCCGGAGTTTCCGCCATTCAGAAGGCCGCCTTGCCTCCACCAGGCCAAAGGATGAGGAGAAGGCCCGTTGGTACCGTTCCTGAAGCCTTGGGGGTTGACCCCAGGGTCCTGATAGCTGGTCGAGTTGGTGACCAGGAGGTTGGCGGGGGAAGGGAGCGAACGTGGATCCGACCGGAAGTTGTAGACCTCCTCGTAGATCTCGAAACCTTGCTCTGGCCACTTGGAGACAGAGGGGTGAGCGCTTCCTGAGCCAGTCTGGTCGACGGCTTTGACGCCGACGTTCTGGATCTGAGGGTGATAGTCAAAGTAGGCCCCTACCAACCTACCGTAGAAGGGGTAACCGAACAAGCTGGCCGAAGCCGAATGGATGCCGAAAAAGTTGCCACCTTTCTCGATGTAGTTTACAAGGTTGGAGCTACCCGGGTTGGTCAAGATGGTACCCGTCAAAGGTGGATCCTGATCCGTGGTCGAGACGAAGCCGACGGCATCGAACTGGTCAAGGGACCCGGGAATCTCGAAGAAACCCTGATCCTCAGTATGGAAAACATCCCAGTTGGAAGGTCGGACCGAATCATCGAGGTAATCGGAACCTAGGCTGAAGGAGCCGTTGCCAAACGTCGTGATCCTTTCAACGGCTATCCCTATCGACTCGTGCCTGTAGCCAGCCGTCTTGGTGTATACAAGGATCCTGGGCTTCGCCTGAACATGCCTCGAGATGCTGAAAAAGGTGGTGATGGTTACCAGAAAGTTTAGGGTCCAAGTAACACCACCCATGCCGGAAAAGAAGAGAAGAACTGATGAGCGAGAGCAGGAGGAGCACTTAAAGGGTGTCGACAGTTCGATTTGGCAAGTAGGATGGAGGCGCAACCTTCATCCTCTTGCCTGCTTGCTTCGCTGTTCCGATTTGGTAGGCGAACCTTTTCATTCAATTGTTGACTCTTCTTTTCTTTTCCTCCTTTCGGTCAGGGGTCAAGGATGGGATCACGACCTGGAAGATGGTGTGGGGGGTTGAAGGTTGGATACAAGCGGTGTAAGGGGGAAAAGGATTGTTGAAATGTTAAAGGGAGAGGAGGGGGGAAGAAAAGTGGGAGGTGAATCCCCAGGTGAACGAAAGGGACGAATCGAGAGTGGACGATGTCGTGCGCCGCAATAGGGACGAAACCTGGATCGATTCGGTCGTGGTTTTTCTACTGAGGTTTGGGGACGGGAAAACAAGGAATTGGCCGGCCAGGACAGCAAGGGAAGGAGTTGAGCAAGAGAGGGGAGGATGGGAACGGTTTGTTGGTTGGTTGTGCGGAGTGGATGGATGGATCCTTTCATCCATGCTTTCACAGCACGCACCCAAAGGGAATGTCTCATACAAGCTCTCTCTTTTACGGTGACCCCGGATCTGGAGAGTGACGGAGTGCGGATGTGTGCGGCCGGGGCACACTTCGCTTGACATGCTCCGAGTTGCAGGCTGCAGGTGTAAAATGTGTGTCGGTCGGTGGTCACGCATTTTTCTCGGCTCGGGCATTCATTTTCAACCCAAAAAAAGAAAGAAAAAAAAAAAAGGACCTGTTGTGAGTGTCTGTACGAGCAAGGACGGGAGCGGTGAGCCCTTGATGGAAGTGAGCTGCAAACCTGTATGCCATGCATGTACGAGTGTGTGCACCGTATATTGTGTTTTGAGTTCAGTACTACTGTAGACCGCAAGCATTCCATCGTCTCGTCAGAGCCTCACCTTGTTTTGATCTCGAGAGAGGAAGCAAGACGAGGTTGTTCATCCATGGTTTCCCTCAAACCCACCCCCTATCCCCTGTCCCCCTTTCCCCCCCCCCTCCCTCCAGGCTCGTCCTATAGACCAGGTTCAAGGTGACCATGGCCGGCTGTTGACATCGCAACTCGAGAGGGACCAGGAGAAGTGGCGCTGCGGTGACCCATCCTTACTGGCCATTTTATTGCGTTTCTCATCAAGGTACACACGTTGTTGGATGCACAGGAAGACTGAAAGCTAGGCTGAGAGAAAAGTAGGCGAGGGTGAGGGGCAAGATGAGTAGAATGTCGGTCGGTTGTGTCAACGGTTGCACGATTGA
>KZ820413.1:0-11580 GCA_003144235.1 Violaceomyces palustris
AAAAAAAAAAAAAAAAACTCTGAAAAAGAAGCAAGGTTCATCGAAAGGAAAAAAAAAAAGAAAAAAAAAGTTTGGAACTCCCCTCTCCACCTGCCGCTCGTCCACCAACCCAACACACCTCCTCCCGTTCCAACGTCGACCCACCCCGACCCTCCCCTCGCACGTCGTACATACCCAACATAGATTCTCCATCTCCCTTTCCCCGCGCGCCACACGCCCGCCCAAGCTGCTGCTCCGACGCTCCCTTCACGCCACCTGCTTGCCAAGGCAAACGCAGCAGCAGTCACTCGTCCCCACCCTTGTTCCCGCCCTCACCTTCACCCTCTTCCGACCTCTTCACCCGCAGAAGCATCCTCACCACCACCACCACCACCGCCGCCACCATCACCTACCACCCCGCTCAGCATTCGAGATGCCGGAACCAACTTCCAACCTCGCCTCCTCCTCATCCCACCAGCTCCCACCCATAGAATACACCCCCATCCCGTCCTTGGACTCTTTCCCCGAGACAGGCACCCCAAAGCACCAAAAGCTGACCTCGTGGGACTTTTACAGGTCCATCGGCTCCCCAAAGAGGGTCGTCGCCCCCATGGTCGACCAGTCCGAGCTGGCCTGGAGGATCCTAAGCCGGAGGTACGGCTCCGACCTGGTCTACACTCCCATGATCAACTCGAAAAAATTCGTCGAGGGTAGCGGCAAGGCGAGGCAAAAGTTCAGGGACCTCAACTTCAACATCCCCCTCGGTGAGGAAGGCTCCGACCTCATCTCGCTCTCCTCTGTCATCGCCCGCGGTGGCAGGCCGGATACGGACCGGCCTCTGGTCGTCCAGTTCTGCGGGAACGATCCCGACGTCCTCCTCGAGGCCGCCGAGGTGGTCCAGGACCACTGCGACGCCGTCGACCTCAACCTCGGCTGTCCTCAGCACATTGCCAAGCGAGGCCACTACGGATCCTTCCTCCAGGAGGACTGGCCGCTCATCTTCAGGCTGATCAACAAGATCCACCTCAACCTCAAGGTCCCCGTCACCGCCAAGATGAGGGTCTTTGATTCGGTCGAGAGGACGGTGGCCTACGCCAGGATGATCGAGAGGGCCGGCGCCCAGATCATCACCGTCCACGGCAGGACGAGAGAGATGAAGGGCCACAAGAGCGGCCTGGCCGACTGGCAAAAGATCAGGGCGGTCAAGGAGGCGGTCAAGGTCCCCATCTTCGCCAACGGCAACATACTCTACCCGAGCGACTTTTACGACTCGCTCGAGGCGACTGGCGCCGAAGGGGTCATGAGCGCCGAGGGCAACCTTTACAACGCCGCCATCTTTGACAGGGCGCCTGACCAACCATCCAGAATGTACCCGCAAGCACCCCAACTACCCTTCCCCTCCGTCGTCGAGATGACCAGGGAGTACCTCGAGATCGTCTCGGAGCTCAAGACCGAGACGAGCAGCTCGGCGATCAAGGGCCACCTCTTCAAACTCTGCCGACCGGCACTCGAGGTCCACAGGGACCTCCGACCCGTGCTCGGATCGTGCAGGTACGACCAGGCGAAGAAGGGGAGCAGGGAGTGCGTCTCGAGCTTCTGGGACTTTTTGGAAGAACTGGAGAGGAGAATCCGGATCGACCTCGAAGAGCCATCCTACAGGACTCCGCCAAAGGTCTACCCTCCAGGTTCGCTGCCGATCAACCTCAACCCCAAGGACGACGGGTCGGACGAGATCAACAGGCCAAAGTACATCCCTCACTGGTTGCTCCAACCTTACTTCAGGCCCAGCCTGCCTCCGCCTACGCCGCCGACGGATGAGCAGGTGGGAGAAGAAAAGCTGGCCAAGGAGATCGAGGAGAGCAGGAGGTTGAGGGAGGAGAGGGTTGCGGAAAGCAAGAGAGGGATCCAACTCGTCAAGGAGGCAGCGGCGGCGGCGGAGAAGGAGAAGAAGATCCCTACCAAGGTCGAGGAGGTCGAGAAGAACCAGAGTGACGTACACCAACAGGGAGGCTCGCAAGAAGGGAAGCGTGCGGTGGTTATGGAGAATGCTTGCGAGGGAAGCGAGGATCAGGCGGGACAGAGCTCGGAGCCTCTGGCCAAGAAGTTGAAGGTGGGTTGAAACTCCTTTTGCTTCCCCTTCTACCAACCCTCCGCTTTCGAGGGGGATCAAGCCACGCGCGTTGCAATCCAGGGGGGGGAAATTTGGGACCACCCTTCGGCTTTCCGTCCAGCCCCGTTTCCCCCCTCTGCCATCGGCTCGCGTTTGAGAAACCCTCCTTCTTTTCCCCTTCCATGATCCAGATCCTACCTTTCGCCGTCGTTCCCATGTAGATTATGCACGGTGGGTCTCCACAGGGAAGGGGGAAAGAAAAAAGAAGAAGAAGAAGGAGAAGAAGAAGAAGAAAGCAGAGAAAGATGCACAGAGGAAGAGGAAAGGACGGGAAAGGAAGAGAAAAGGGTTTATAGGCATCGTACTCAGCGGAAAGGAATCGGTGGACAAGATCGAACAGGGACCTAGACGTACCCTCGACACACTCATGTGGTCATTCGGTCTTTCTCCATGCTCTTCCGTTCCCATGTTCCCTTTTTTTTCTGGGTTTCTTTCTTCTCTTTCCCCTTCCGCACGCAACCACCCCTTCGTGGGTTAGGAGAGAGATGAAGCGCGCTAGGGAGGGCGGGGCCGTGGGGCGGGGTTCAAAGAAAGGTTTCTTCTTGACGTGCGAACGAAGTGGAAAGAGAGTGAGAGGGTGGGGTTGATGGGAAGACAAGAGTCCGTTGAATTGACGGGAAATCCAACCTTTCGTTCCCGCCTCGTTCCTCCCCCTTCCAAAAAATAAAAAACAGGAAGCGCTGGACCAAGCAAGAAGAGGAAAGGAGAGAGCCAACCTTGAATTCTCAAAAGGTCGTCACGACTCTGCCTTGGGGATCTACCTGGATTCCCTGCAACAGCTACCACCTGAAGACGAGGAGGGAGGGACCTCCCAAGAAGAGGGAAGGGATCCGACCGACCCCCTTCTTCCCCTCCTCCACCAAGAGATCAAGGATCTCAAGGCGATCCTCTACTCAAACCTCTCGGCCTGTTACCAGCACAACCTGGATTGGGAGAATTCCAAGAGGGTTTGCGAGATTTGTAAGTTCCTCCCACGCCCCCTTCCTTTCTCCTCTTCCCTTTCGCTTCTTCCTTCTTCTCACATCTCTCTTTTTTTTTTTTTTTGAATTCTAATTTCTCTTGTTAAACATCCCTCCCCGTCTTCCCTCAACCCTTCAGCCCTAAAACTCAAGCCAGATTATCCCAAGACTCTCAACCGAAGGGCTAGGGCGAACGAAGAGTTGGGAGGTCTTTCCAACCTCACCCAGGCATTGCAAGGTGAGGAGGAGGGTGGGCTCGAGAGCCAAGATCAAGGGTGTTTTCTCTTTTTCGTCTTTCCCTCTTATCTCCAAACTGAGCAAAAAAAAAAAAAAACCGTGAAAATCCCTCCCCCCCACAACTCAACCCCAAGACTACGAAAAGTTAATCGAGCATCACCAAGACCTACCCGGAGACTTCATCCAAACCTTGGAATCGCAAAAGATCCCCGAACTGAAAAGAAGGATCCAAGAAGCCTCGACGAGGGAGAGGGAAGAGTTGATGTCCAAGTTGAGGTCGATTGGCGATGGAATCCTCGGGAGGTTCGGTCTGAGTTGCGACAATTTCAAGGTCACTAGGAATCAGGACGATCGACCTCCTTCCGGTGGTGGTGGTGGTGGTGGTGATGGGGCGAGTTACAGTTTCAACTTTGTTCGTTGAAAGGGTCCAAGGGAAGGAGCGAGGGGTGGGGATCCCCTCGACTCTGAATCATTTTCCAAACACGCCTTCTTCCCTTCCCTCCCCTTCCTTGGACAAGAATAGTCATTTTCAAACTAAAGCTAGTCTTCGAAATCCACCCCTACCCCCATTTCCCTTGATGGGTGGGGGGAGAGGCCCTTTCTTCACACGATCTTGTTTTCGTTCAGGGTGGGGTGGGAAAGATGTTCGGGGGGGGGGGGGGGGGGGGGGGGGGGGGGGGGGGGGGGGGGATGCGTAGCCGGTTTCGATGATCCTAATGTTACAATTTGTTTCTTCCCTCCTCCCTCCTTCGGGTTGTGGGGGAAGGAGGAGATGGGGCAGATATGGCAAGAGGTTGGAAGAGGGGATTTCACCTCAACATGAACTCGATCCTCTCTTCGACCTCGGCCTCGGTGAACCTGATGTACTTGGATGGGTTCTTGGAGAAGTCCACGTTCCTGTACTTTGCCAGGAACCTCTTGTAGAGCGGTAGGACGAGTCTGGTGACCTCGCTCCTCAGCTTCTGCTTGAGCTCGGTGTCCTCCTTGGAGAAGGGGTAGGCTCTGTGCAGTCTCTCCAGGTCCTCTAGCGAGTCGGAGAACTTTGTGAACCTCTCCTTGATCGAGTTCTTCTCGTTGCTCGACCCTCCGAGGAGCCTCGAGGTCGTTGTGGTTGACGTCGTCGACGTGACGTTGGAGGAGAGGAGGGAGGAGGGGTTGGTGGAGTTCGACGTCAGACCTCCTCCGTCCTCCATCAGAGGAGAGATGACGGGTCCCCAGGCGTCCAGGTAGGCCGTGTTGGCGCTCCTCATGGCCCCCGAGATCAGCTGCTCTCCCACCGTCCCTAGGACGTTGCTCAGGATGCAAGCGTCCGCCGGATCCCTCGTCGCTCCCGAACCGGCCAATGGGGCCTTCAAGCCTCGGTTGAGGTGACCGATGTTGTTCAGCAGGAAGATGGACGCCGTAGAAGGTTGACGGATGGCTCTGGATCGCGATTCGAGCGCCCCTAGCACGGTCGCCAGGACGTCGTTTAGGTAGTCTCCCACGATGCCTCGGTTCCTTGCCGAGGATTCATCGTCCACGTCGATCCCCAGCGAGAGCACCGGAGCGGCGTTCGAAGACATCATCCAGGATCCTTGTCCTAGCGTCTTGAGGAGGGGTGATATGACATCGCTGGTTGGCGTTTGTGCATTTGTGTGTCGGTAAAGACGGAAGAGAGAGAAAGAAAAGATAGATAGGGATCAGGGCAGATGAGTACGACATTCGTCAGCTTTTGTTCCCCACCTCCCGGACAGAAGCCATGCATGCATCAAGCTCCCTTTCCGTCTCTCATCATTCCCGTCACACAAACTCTCTCGCTCTTCCCTCAAATCTCACCTGTACTCGACCACGTCCCGCATGAAGCCTATGCCGGTGTAGGTGATCTCGTTGACGCTCGTCGAAGGGACCTCGAGCTCCCTCTTGGAGGGCATGAGCTTGATGTCCTCGATGAACCTTGGAAAGATCTGCATTGCCATGCTCTTGAACCTGTTGTACGCGTCCAGAACCTCGTTGACCAGGTTGGAACCAAGGTTGAGGTCAAGCTCGGCCTTGGTGAAGGAGTAAGCGCTCCTGCCTCCTGAACCGGCCGGCGGCTCGAGGTACCGGAGCAGCGAGTCAAGCCGGCCGTTGAGGACAACGGACGAAAGCGAACCGATCAGGTCAAACAGGAAGAGCGTATGCGTTGCAAAGTTTCTCCTGACGTGAGAGTGCAGTGTCGTCAGGAGGTCGTTTAATGCCCGCAGCGGTTGGCCCGTCAGTTGCGAGAAGGTCGCGACCTGGATGATGGCGTCCCCGCTCACGTTGGCTGTGACCAAGAGCGAATAGAGCATGGTACGGTCGTTCTGAGTGCAGTTAGTGGCGGTTTCAAGGGTCGTAGTGTAACAAGGTAGATATAAAATATATCAAGAAAGTGAAAGTATAATCAGAAGGCGTCTCAAATTGAGAGAAGCTCTCCTTCTTCCGGTAAACTGATGAATGGCACGGATACTCACCTCCAGAAGGGCACAGGTGACATCCAGCATCTCCTTCACTCCTGCCTGACCTCTCCTGTAACTGACCCCACCGTCGTCGTCATCTCCACCGCCGCTCCATGCGTTGACCATACCAGCGCCGACCGAGCCCACCCCGATCCTCTCGGTGGCGTAGTCCTGAACCTTTTTGTAGACCGGTGAAAGACAATGATCGAGGTAGTTGGCGCGTATAGACGCATAGATCGAAAGGCAAGCTGGCAAAGGTGAATATGACGACCTTGGGTGGACAGGGAGGGTAGAGAGGTAGTTGAAAATGGGAATGATGGCTTCTTGGGTAGGGGGGGAAAGGACGGGGTAGGGAATGTCTGGAAGAGGGAGGAAGCCACACGGCGCGGTGAGATGCTGTGCTGGGACGGTTACCTACGGTATCGACTCACTTCTGATCTGGTACTCGGAAGCGTCGATGGCCTCTGAGTCGGCGGTTACCCAGTCACGCACCACATCGGTCAAGTTGCGCTGTTTCGTTTCATGCGCATTCAGAGTGTGAATAGTCAGAGGATGGGAAAGGTGTGAGAATTGTGCACCGCAAGAAGAATCGATCGCTTGGAGCCTTCAAAGAGAAGTATGCATTCACTCACCGCTCCTAGCTCTATGAGATCGTACTGGAATTTTTTTTTTTCGTGACGAGTCGAAATGTGAAGAGGGGAGACAAGAAAGCTCGTGAGCTACGACCGCATCCTCATGACCGAAGCGATGCGGTCTGGTCGGTAGAGGTGGTGGTGTCGTCGCAGCAAAATCTCGCTCCTGTGCTGCTGCCGGCTCACCATCTTTTTCATGACGCCTTCCTGGCTCTTGAGATCGGACTTCTTGAGGTACTCTAGCCCCTTGATGATCCTTGAGATGCAGTCCATGTAAGGGTTGGTGTCCCTGACGCTGGGTCCGGCCTTGATGATGGGCTGTTCGTCGATGACGACGTCGTAGTGCCCGAGCGTCTTGTTCAAGGTGGCAAGGGTGAGATCTATGTTGTCCGACATTTTGGTGAGCTTCTGAGTCGACTTGTGGATGGGGAGGATGCTGGCTTCGAGTTTGACAAGCCTCTTGTCAAAGCCCGAGAGGATCGAGGTCATCCTGGTGGTGAGGCTGGCCAGCTTTCTCTGGTTTTGGGAGAGAAGCTCGAGCTCGGCGAAGGCGACTTCGGTGTCATGCTGGGCGGTGGACGAGGTGGAAGCGTGGCTTTGGAATCTGGCGATGGCATAAGGGTTGAGAGATGATGGGGGTAAAGGATTGGAGATGGGGTATCTGCTAGAGGAGGAGGAGGAGATGGAGTAGGTGGGATTTGACATAGTGAAGGCCAGAGAAAGAGGGAAGGGGAGGGAGAGGGAGAGAGGCAGACGACTCTGCTATCGTCCAAGCCTTTTCGTCTCGCCTATCCCCTATGGCTTGAGCAGATCTCCGAGGGACTCGAAACGAAATGTGTGATGGGTCAATGGGGGTTTGACCATGGGAAGCCAAGCAACCTTCACGAGTTGGAACCTGGCACCAAGATGAACGAAGGAGGTGGGAACGGACGGGATCTTTGAACGACAAGAAGGGCAAAGTCGCAGCGGCCAGGAGTACTTCGGGAGGATGGCGTGTTGGAGATCGGATGAGAAGGGGTGGTCAGGGCTGAAACGTCAATCTCCAAGGAGGGGGGGAGCGGTGGTGTTGGTGTGAGGCGAATTGAGCGGGATGGCAAGTGCAAGTTGGCAACTCCGACCTCCATCCATCCCCTCTTTGTGGAAATGATGAGGGGCTTGGCTGAAACGAAATCGAGTGTTGTTCTGCCAAGCTGGACCGTGCGAGAAATCCCTTTACAAGACGTCCAACACCATCCCACCTGATGACACTCCTTCCTTTCCCCCTTGACCTTAGTCGTCCCTCCCTTGTGCCATGTATGCCCCTTTTGCTTTGGGATATGAAATCACCCAACCATCATGACTGTGTCTCTGAGGGTGTTCAGGTTCCGGAACTACGCCATGGTGTGATTCAGGAAGGGAAAGTTTTGATTGAGCAGGCGGCCCAGGGCCCTCCGCCTTGACACGATGTCAGAATCTATGATCCCAGTAACTCGTGTATCTGAATGGACCCACACGCCGTCACAGGTTTCAAGGTGGGGTCAGCCCGAACATGGATGCGAGGGGGGAAAGAGAAGAAGGGGGAAGGGGGGGGGGGGGGGAGCTGAAAAAAGGCTGATCAGAGAATGGGGCTGGTGACGCTTGCGTGTATCCAGCTGGTTGCTTGGTTGCGCTGCCGTCCTTCCTTGCCCATCTCTCTTTCCTCGCCATCCGCCCCTCCCCTGCTTCCTCTCCTTCACCTGTGACACCGGCCAAGAATGTCGCAAGCAGGGTGGAGGTTTTTGCAGCAACCTGCCTGCCCTGCCTCATTCGTCAGCGTTCGCCTGGAGCGAGAGAGGTCCATGTCGTTTTTAGGTCGTTTGTCGCAGGGGCGTCGGGGGGCCTTGCATGGTAGGGTTGGGTTTGCTTGGGGTTGGAATCGATCGTGACAGCCGGGAATCTCGTTTGATGGAGGTCTAGGTTCACTTCATCGGATGTTTCAAGGTGACTGAAATCTTTCAGCCTCTCCAACCCCCCCCCCCCCCCCTATCGAATACCTCCAGAAGGGTGACCGTTCCATGGTTGGTTTTCCATTTCGGTCCTTGCGACACGGGCTGAAGGCAACCATCCCACACCTCCCTTTTCCTCCACTCTGAACCGACTGGATCGACGAGGAGAGCATGCACTGAGACCCCGACAGACGACTGGCGTACTGTGTAACAAGTCTGAGCTCTCCCTCTCCCCCCTCGCTCTCGGGACCGCCCATTCCCCTTCGCTCCAGAGAGTTTGACCTTTTCACTACCAACTCGTTCATCCCCGTCTTGCCCAGCGATACTCTCTTTCTCTCTCTCATATAGGGCCTTTCCTTGCTTTTCTTGTCCTCGTAGACCTCCCGCATCGTGTCACCTCGTGCGGCTCCGGATCCATCTCCTCCCCCTACAGTAAACTCGGCTACCTTTGGCGACCTTGAGCCACCGAGTCGCGGTTAGGAACACGCTCAGGGTTTCGATCTCGCCTACGCTCATCATCACCACTTGGATTTCGCGACACCTTCGTTTTGCCTTTTCTTTTTGCTTTTCCTTATCACTACTCATTCTCTTCTACTTTCTTTCACAACCACCCCAACCCCTTTATTCCATCTCCGATTGAACACGGCGTATGGAATAAAAACGGCAGTGCCATCACCACCACCATCAACATCACCATCAACGTCAACTTCACTCCCTTCCATTCCTCCTCTCCTCCTTCCTCCTACCTACCTTTCTCAACCTACGCTCCACTCGCCTTTCCCCCCTCACCAATTTCCCGCCTATCCCTCTCGACAGCTCCCAACTTCCCCCTTCCCCGTTTCGAGTTTCTGCATTCGGCAATTGGGGAAAAATAGCAAGAGGGAAGAACTGGCGCAGCATCCTCCTCAGGGAAACTCAACACCTAGCCCCAGGCTTTGACCAACCTCTTCATTTTCAAAAAGCTAGCATCCCTTTCGCTCAGCTTTTCCCCAAGGCAGCGACAAAAGGTGTGGCTCACCAGATTAGGCCTGACGAATCTAGGCCAAGTCAGGAGGGATAGGGAGGAAGAGCTAGCAACAGTCGAGGGAGGAGGTCAGGGGAAGGAGGAGGAAAGGGAGGAGGAGGAGGAGGAGGAGGGAGGGAACGAAATGTCCAAGCCTAAAAGACCCAGCGCTCAGAGCCTGGCTCAGATCTTTGGAGAGCTCGAGAGGGTGGACAGGATCCGGTCGGTCTGCCCTGATCTTGGCTTCACCACCCAGGTCTCGAGGTGCGAAGAGGTCCAGAGGCGATCGCTCAACCGCTATTGCGACGTCCTGGCCTACGATCACTCGCTTCTCCCGACCGCGGCGGCCAGAGGAGGTCGCTACTACCTCAACGCCAATCTGATCCCTCCTTTCCCCTTCCGCTCACCTCCAGGTGTACGTCCACCGTCGCAGGAGCAGCTGGTCGTCGGTCAACGCGAGGGTGTGGTGGTGGAGGAGAAGGAGCAGCCATGTTACATCGCTTCGCAGGCACCTCTGGCGCACACTCTGAACGAGTTCTACCACCATGTCTGCGAGCAGGGTGTCAAGGTGCTGGTGAACCTCACGCCCTTGGTAGAAGGGAAGAAGGTCAAGAGCGATCGGTACTGGCCGGACGCCGGCTTGCCCTCCCAGCATGCTGGCCACGAAGTCGAACGGAGCTCGTTCTCCTCCGACCACCGCTCCCCTTGCGCGACATCTGCGCACCCCAAGCGGGGGGACGGGAGAAACGGGGCGGGCGGCGAGGCCACCGGGAACGGTCCCACGATGATGGAGCTGTCTCAAGGAGGGAAGGTGGAGTTGGTCTCGGAGGAGGTGGTGAATAAGGGTGAGCTGGTGATCCGAAGGCTGAAGGTTCATCGGCCCAAGTCTCGAGATGTCGAAGCCGAACAGACGGAGCCACACCGATTCACACAGGTCCACGTGAGCTCGTGGCCAGACCACGGCACCTTTCCGATAGCGCTCTTCAAGGAGCTCCTTTTGGTAGTCGAAAGGTTGGAGGAGGAGGAGGAAGGGGAAGGGGATGGAGAGGAAGAAGGAGTGCGTGATGGGAAGAAGGAGTGGGAAAGGAGGAGTAGGAGGAGAAAGGGGAGTCCTCCGATCTGGGTGCACTGTTCAGCAGGGATCGGGAGGTCGGGGACGTTCATCGCGGCACACATGGCCAGGTCGATACTGAGGAGCTACGACGATGGCTCCATCGTTGATGGCGGGGAAGAGGAGGAGAGGTGGAGGAGGAGGAGGAGGGAGATGGAGATGCAACTGTTGGACCTACCCACCAGGCTGGTCCAACACATGAGAATGTACAGGCCCAGGATGGTCCAGACGTTTGAGCAGTTCCTGGCGCTCTGGGAGATGGTGGAGGACCTGAAAGGCGATGGAGACCAGATCAGGGGGGAAAGGATGAGGGGAACGTAGGAGATGATGGGGGGGGGGCGAGATCCCAAGTTGTAAGATCCACCTCGAGCTTTGCAACGGGCGAACCATCCAACCAGACTCGCTTGACTCTTTTCTCTCTCTCCCTCTCCCTCTCTCTCTCTCTCTCTCCGCCTCCCTCCCTCCATCTACTCTCTTCCTCGTGCCAAGCCATCCAGGTTGAAGAGGGGAGGGGGAAGCGATTGCTACTGGTGGCATTCATGGCTCATCAAGGTGTGTGTTTCTGGACTCCCCCCGCTTCTTGGGTCAGGCTGGTGGGCAAGAGGGTGAGGGCCAGGGGAGAGTTTACGTAATCAGGTTGGATCCATCGTGCGTTCCAACCGTATTTTCTTTTTTCGCCTCGGGCCTGCATGGAATTCGTATTCGTTGTTGATCTCGATTCTTATTCTCCACCCACGGAATCTCTTTTGAATTTTCGTCTTTGTTTTCATTTTAACTTCATTTTGATTTCATTTTTCCTTCTTCTCGCCTTGGACCCGTTCGAAGAAATGAAGGGGAGCATACATTCACAGGGTGAGGGTGAAGGATGAAAATGAAGGGGAGCATACATTCACAGGGTGAGAGAGAAGGATGAAAGTGAAGGGGAGTATGCATTCACAGGGTGAGGAAGAAAGATGAAGAAGAAGAGGAAGAGGAGGAAGAGGAGGAAGAAGAAGAAGAAGTGGAAGAAGTGGAAGAAGAGGAAGAAATTTCTCTACTCTCCACTCCTTTTTTTTTTTTTTTTTTTTTT
>KZ820414.1:0-11539 GCA_003144235.1 Violaceomyces palustris
GGGGGGAGAGGGAGAGAGAGGGAAGGAAGGAGGGATGAGGAAGTTGGTTGGGAAGAGAAGGTGGCAAGGTGTTGGTCTCCCCTCTTTCTACATTCCTTCCCTCTCCCCTCTTCCCAGCAATAAACGCGCGCGACCGCGTTCGACCCTCTCTCTCTCTCTCGCTTGGCACTGATCGGACCAAAAGATTCGCGCCTTCTTCCTTGCTTTAGAACAACACCGGAAACTCAGAGGTTGGGGGGGGGGGGGGGGGGAACGAACCCAAGCTGAACAAAGAGAGAGGGGGAAAGGGGGAAGGGATCATGCCAGGCTGATTCACATCCACAGATCCAACAAGGGTGACCTCTCCGAAGGATAGTCAGGATACGAAAGGGGGACAATTACAGTGGGAGACCCAAGTCTAGAAACAAAAAGAAGGCAGAGAGACTCGAACCAGTCTCCCTTTCGTTCCGGGTCGGTCTCCTGCCTCTCCTCCTTTCCCATCTCACAGGTCTGAGAAGAAATCCAAAGTCCCCTCCTTGGTCACCTTGCCCGAGCTTTTCGAGGTCTCAATCTTCCACTTGGCCTTGGCTTGCCTCTTCTTGTCGGCTTCCGCCCTTTGCCTCTCGCCTTCGCTGTCGCTGTCGTCGTCCTCGTCTTCGCTGGCTTGGCTTCCTTTCCCCACCGATCCCTCATCATCGTCCTGATCCCCTTCGTCATCATCCTCTTCGCTCTCCTCCTCCTCTTCCTCCCCGATGTCGCTGTCTTGGTCCAAACCCACCATCCCTCCCCCACCCGACCCTTTCGACTCGTACGACCCGATCCCCCGATCTTGAGCCTTTTCAATGTCCTCCTCCTCCCCATCTTCCTCCTCCTCGCCATCCTCCTCCTCATCCCCTTCCTCGAGCAGATCCTTGAGGTCCGTGAATTTGACCCGATTCCCATGACCCAGGCTGGCGAGCCATCTGGATTTCCTTGCCATCCTCTCGACGGGGAGGCCGTCGTTGTCCGCCACGACGCCGAGGAGCTTGTGAGGTAGGATCTGTACCACCCTGACCAACCCGTCCGAACTTGCGGTCAGGATCGTGTCCTGATCCAAGGTGACGATGCAGTCGACGCTGTTCGGGTGACCCGGGATGCGATCGACGTGGTCCAGTAACCCCCTGGAAGGAGCCCAGAGCGATAGCATGCCCATCTGGGTTCCCACCACTAGCTTCTTGCCTCCCTTGATCGAAGCGACCGAGAGGAGTTCGTCCTCTTGATCTTCCGACACCTCGGCGGCGTTCTTCCCCCCGGCCCTGATGTCGATCGTCGAAAGAGATCCATCTCCGCTCGTGACGACCAACCTGCTCCTCCCCGTCGCGATCGAGGGCGACCCTCTTCCACCCTCCTCCTCCTCCTCCTCCTCCTCCTCCGAATCCAGTTGCCCTTTCCTCCTTTGGAGCAGCCTCTTCTTCCTCCTGAGCTTCTTCTCCCTCTTCACTTGGTCGGCCCTCTGCTTCTCCTTGTCCTTCTTGATCTCCTTGGGGGGTTCCAGGTGGGAGCAGTACATCATGCTCGTGATCCAGTCAAAGTGATGGGTGTAGGACCTCAGAGCGGAAGCCGATGGGTCGATCCCTCCTCCGACAGCTTGGGAAGAGTTCTTGGTGGGCCTCCTTGGATCCCAGAGCTTGACGACACCATCGTCGTCTCCCGTCGCCAGCAGGTTCTCGGTCAAGGGAAGAACCCTGGAAGGAGCGACCTCGTGAGCGTTCCTCCAGTGGGACTTTACCTTACCCGTCTCGGTATCGATCTGGAAGAGGGAACGATCCTTGTGGATCGAGTAGAGGGAGGAACCTTGAAGGTCAAAGTGAACCCCCCTGCAACTCTTCTGACTCGGCCTCGTGTTCCAAAGCTTGGTGTAGAGCTTCTCTCCCCTACGAGGCGATGGCTTGGACTTTTTCAAAGGTTGCTGACCATCGTCTCCGTCTTCCTCCTCTCCTCCTTCTTCGTCCTTGGCCTCGTTGTCGGAGGGAGGATGTTGATCGAGCTTGTCGTAATTGATCAGTTGGATCTTGCCACTGATCAAGGCTGTCGCCAGGAGGTTTTGCGATTCCTGAGGGTGAAAGCTGAGATCCAGGGCATCGGACGATAGAGGGACGTCCATCTCGTACCGATCGATTCCTCTCCCGCCTCTTGCCCTTTCCTTTCCTTTTACGTCCTGGGCTTCAAGTGGAGAAGGGGCAGAAAGGGAGGAGTGAAGGAAGGAGCTTGATAGGAGGAGGAAGGATCGTGTTGAGTAGAGGGAAGCTTGGGTCGGAAGGGGGGGAAAGGAAGGAAGAGAAAAGGCCAAGCAAGAGTGGGAAAATCCAGAAAAGAGATCCAAGTTGTCGCTCGATCACGTCCGACACGAGGAGGGGAAACACGGTCCCAACCAACGAAATGGGGGTTGGTACGAGAAAGTTAGGATGGAAAGTGGAGAAGCTCCAAACCATCATCTCGCCCAATCCTCTCACTCTTCCAACTCGTCGGCTCAGTCCCCCCCTCGCCTTTCCAGGACCTAGCGGATCGCCTAGAAGTCCGCATCGAACGAAAGAGGAGTGAGAGAGAGAGAAGAAGAAGAAGGAGGAATAGGAAAGGGCCCTCCTGGGTAAAGTCTAGCTAGAGCTCGGGAGCGACGACGGCAAGGAAAGTCGAACAACGCCGAAAGCGGGAACGACCAAGAAGGGTAGGGAAGAGAAGAGAGAGGGAGAGAGGAGAAGAGAGAGAGGGAGAGAGGGAGAGAGGAAGAGCTCCGTTCCGTCCATCCCCTCCCCAGCCCCCAAATGTCATGTCCCTCGACCTGGACTGGTCTCTGTTGGACGACCAGCTATCGGAAAGGTTGCTCGAAACGTTGAACCGAGCTCTCCAATCCAGCAGCTCCAAGAGACCTTCCTTCCTGGGAGAGATCACCATCTCCGGGTTAGAGTTCGGAAGTCACGCTCCTGAGCTGGTCATCAAGAACATCACCGACACCTGGAGCGACTTTACAGGTCCTCACGATCCAAACCTTCACGCCAACTTGGCTGTTGCGACCACCACCGACCAAGGAGGACAGGAGGGAGGTTCCAGGAGGAACTCCTCTTCCTTTCAACATCAGAATGCCTCCTCCTTTCCTGGTAGGAGGTCCAACGTGGCGGCACCGTCCTCATCGGCAGCCTTGGTCTCTCAGCCCAACCTACTCCCTCTTAGGACCTACACCCAGTACCATGACGACTCCCTTCCCCAGAGGATCCAGGGACCTCCGAGCGTCATGTCAGCCTCCACCCCAGGAGGTGGAACACCTCAACAGTGGAGCACAGCTCTGGCTTCAAGGGGTCTCAGGCACTCCTCCGCTTCCTCCATCCACTCCTTCACTCAAGCTTTGGCCAACGACCCTCCCAATCAACAGAGTCTACCTTCTCCCGTCGGCTACTTTTCTCACTGGCAACAGATCCAACAGCAACAGCAGCAGCAGCAACATCATCAGAGCCTACCTCCTCCCACCATCCGTCAGAACTCTTTCGATGAAGCTTCCTCCTTCTCTCCGATCCGAGGTGGTGGAGGTAGTCACAGGCAGTTCACACCGACCACGTTCAACAGCGGAGGCAATCCTAGATCGGGTGGTGGTGGTGGTGGTCACCGATCCAGCGGACCGAGTTTCCGATCTCATTCCGGCGGTCCAGGAGCTTTCCTACCCACCGATGTCGTCGGAGGGGTCGTAGAATCGGAAGGATTGGGTTCGGATCCGTTCGAAGGAGGAGGAGGCGTACCCAACACCTCCTCCTCCTCCTCCTCCTTGCCTTCCTTACAGCTTCACTTCTCCCTCTACTGGCCAAGCACGACGTTCAGGTTGACCATCAAGACCTCCCTGCTGATCAACTACCCTTCGCCCGCCTTCATGAGCCTACCCCTTCAGGTTTCGGTGACGGGGTTCGTCATGAGGGCAGGTGTCGTACTCGCTCTGGAGGGGGAGAAGAGGAGGGCTCACATCTGCCTCACCGAGGATGAAGAGGAACAAGCGGTCGAGGAGCAAGGGTTCGTCGTTGACCCGAATCCGGTCGTCGTCTCAGCCGAGGCTCAAAGGGGTCCAGACGTTCCCACCACCAACCAAACTTTCAGGATCGCATCTCAAGTCAAATCCCCATCGATCCTTGGTGGGAAACACGAAGCAAGAGGATTGACATCCACCTCGGTACAAAGTCACTACAGAGGAGGTCAAGGGTTTCACAACCACTCCCTGGAAGGAGGTCTGGCGGCAGGTGGAGCCACCAAGGTCACCCCTGGAACAAAGATCCTACCTTCCCTCTCCTTCGAGAGCGAGGTGGGACAGGCTGACAAGCACGCTCTCAAGAACGTGGGCAAGGTGGAAAAGTTCATCGCCGAATGTCTGAGGAAGGGGATCGAGGATGAGGTGAGTTGCTTTCGTCGACCGGTTGGCAAGGGGCTTCCCTGATGGAAAGGGCGGGGAAGAAAGTATGAGATGAGGATGAAAAAGATAAATTAAAAGGAAACATCTCCCTCCCCCCTCTGCCTTCCTTTTTGCCCTTTGCGCACACAACACCATCCCTCCACCCCCCTCAAAGCTCGTCTTCCCAAACTTTTATACGATCGATCTTCCGAAATGAAAAAAAAAAAAAAAAAAAAAAAAACCGCCCAGCAAGTCAGTCCCCGCTTTCCTTGGATCCCGGCCGAGCGCGGGAAGGAAGTGAAGTGAAGACGACCGAGGAGGAGTGAGGAAGGGGGTTTTGTTTGGAAGTGGAGGGTTGACAACGTTGTTCGAACCAAGTGGGTAAGGTACAAGTACAGATTTTTTTATTTTCATTTTTTGACTTTTTTTTTAAATTTTTTTTTTTGTAATTTTGTGGTCTCCCAAAAACAAGTACGAGAGAGGGAGAGGTGGTCAGGTATTTGGATCGAGGTTTTGCTTCGGATCCAACATGGTTTTGAATTTCGGCCACTCGGTCGGTTCGTCGTCTTCCATGGCAAGAGGAAGGGAGAGATGGCAGGTGAAGGAGGAAAGGTGGGGACGGAAGGTCCGTCCCTCTTTCTTCACTTTATCGCTCCGCCTCCTCTCTTTAGGCGTCAGTGAAGATGTCTCCGATCTCTGCAAGGGTGGGGAAGGGAAGGGGAGGGAAGGACCACCACGTGTGTTCAGAAAGGAGTGACGTAGGTGAAAAGACCAAATAAATAAAAAAAGAGTCAAAATTGTCCTGAAACAAGGCTTGATCGAGGCTCACCTTGGAGGTAGCGGGCTCGAATCCTCTCGTCCAAAAGCTAGAGAAAGAAGAAAGAGAGAAAGGAAAGGGGATGAGGCGGAGGACGAATTGGATGAGGTTAGATGGAGGGAAAGAAAACAGCGCCGGAGCATTTTCATTACGAATCGCGATGGAGCGAGATGGCGCATGTGGAGAGTAGGCGGGGTGGGTGCAAGGGCCGAAAAAAGGAAGGATGGGATGGGGAAGCAAAAGGCCACGTCGAACCCACCCGATCTTCACCCCTCCTCTCGAAGCCAGTGAGACCGAAGCCGGAGTCATCCGAATTGGAGTGATGGTTCCCAGCTCCGGTGGGGAAAGGATGACCGGTGCGACTCGAATTCGAATAGGTCGCCGCTGCCGCCTTTGAACCTCCAAGGTTGTTTGATGATTGCTGCTGACCATCGACGAGCAAGGTGGCATCGGACGATGGATCTAATGCCTCGTCTTGCTGCTCCTCCCCTTGCTGTGACTGTTCCTGACCATCGTCTTGCTCGACCATGGGCTGATCCGGATGGGCGTTGGGGTGGATGGGAATGGAACTTTGTTCGGTCGAAGTCATCTCCTGGTCCGTCTCGAGTGTCGGAACCGCAGCGTTTTGGGCTTGTTCGGCTGGTTGAGTACGGTCAGAGGAGGGTTGGTCCGATGTCATGGCTCCGTCTGTCTGTCTGCCTGCGAATAGTTTCGGTCCTGGGTTGAGGGTGTGATGGTGAGATAGAAAGCGTTATGGAATGGTTGGATTCCCGGGTGGAGGAAGGGAATGCTTTTGGACGCCGAGGAGGGAGGGGGTCGATGAATGCGAATGGGCTTTGTGTGTTGTGGCTGGTGAATGCTCTTGACGCTGGCTGTGCGCATGAATGCTCTGGAGGTGGAGGAGGTAAGGTGGGGGTGGTTGGGTGAAGCAGGTCGGTGGAGGAAGGGACGGAGACAGGGAGGCGAGAGGGAAGGAGGCGAGGTGGAGTGGCGGTGAGTGAGGTTGATCTGAGCGTGCAAACGCCTCCCTCCCCCGCATCGCCGGCGAAGAAGAACGAACATCGCAGAAAAACAAAACAAAACAAAACAAAACAAGACAAAAAGTAAAGAATTGGAAAGTAGAGGTTGGAAGCGAGACAAGGAGGTGTGTCGAGCATGGGGTTGATGATGGCTACCGGGTAGGTACAGCAAGCAACCAGGGAGCAAGTTTCCGCTCTTCGTTCCTTCCGTTAGGTTGACGTTTGATGAAGACACGGGAAATGGAACTTTGCCATTCAGTTTTGAAATTTTACAAAACCACGTATAACGTTTTCGTGAGGCCCTTCGAAGCAACAATCCATCCCGGCTAGCTCAGTCGGTAGAGCGTCAGACTCTTATCACGAGAGCCTCCAAGGATGACCTTGGACACATCTGAATGTCGAGGGTTCGAGCCCCTCGTTGGGAGTATTTTTTGCCTTACCTTCGCAAATGCTCGTGGTCCTTCCTCGACTTTGGTTTCTTTTTCTTTCTTTCTTTCTTTCTTTCTTTCTTTCTTTCTTTCTTTTTCTTTTCACCCTTTCCGGGTCTCCCCTCCCACCATCCTATGCTTCCTCACCTTTCCCAAGAAGTACGTCACCCCTCGATCTGTAGTTACGCGAAGAAAAAAGGAAAAGAAAAAGACACCAGGTCGGTGATCTGCAGCTACCTTGCTTTCAATCACAGAGAGGGAAGACGGCCCGAAGTCCGACCGATTCGGAACGGGAATGGAACACCCTTCCGTCAAAAGAGGATAATGACAAGCAAGTAGAGAAGGACGGGGAAAGAAGGGACGGAAGGAAGATCAAATGATATTAAAAAAAAAAAATCACAAGGGAAGAAGAGAAAGACAATGATCTCAAGGGGAGGATATGAGACACAGATGCACGGGGGGGGAGCGAGTGCTCCAGCTCCATTTGGGAATTTCCCCCCCTTCTTCCGAGAGCAACCTCGCGAGTCGGAAGCTGAAAGAGCATGGTGTTCTTACCTAAGGAAAGGAAGAGCATCAAAAAAGAAGAGGAGTGTTCGCGAAAAAAATACTCCCAACGAGGGGCTCGAACCCTCGACATTCAGATGTGCCCAAGGTCATCCTTGGAGGCTCTCGTGATAAGAGTCTGACGCTCTACCGACTGAGCTAGCCGGGACGGTTATGTTTCTCGCCCTCTTTATTGTCAATATAATCTATCATACTGAAATTCACCTTTTAGGACCAATTGCTTTTATGTTTTCCTCCCCAAGAAACCCAAGCCAAAAAAAAAAAAAAAAAAAAAGAATAAATAAGAAAAAAAAACCAAGTTCGTCTCTCAGAACCATGTCAGAGAACGCTAGACCAAGAGAGGTAAAGGAAGAGTGGCCGAGGAATGTGAGGAAAAGGGTCGGGAGACCCGATCCTATCATGATCCATTACAACTTTTTCCCTCGTGCATCTTTCCTTTTCTCAGGGAAGGAGGATCAAGGGGGTAAGGCAAATGTCCGTCTAGCGTACCAAATGAAAGCAGGGGGGAGTTGTCATGGTGAAGGGGGGCGATTTGGGAAGGGATGGGTGGGGTACGAGGTTCCCCTTCCATCTTTCTTCCTTGGTCCCTTTGCCCCCCCCCCCCCCCCCCCCCCCCCCTCCCTCTCTCTCTCTCAAACACACTGCTCCAAGGCGAATTAGACGGAAGAGGTTCCGAAGATGACGGCTGCATAGTGAGTTGAAAGATGGGTGACCTGGTGGGTACCTGAGGCTGCGTCAAGTAAGCCGTCGAGGGGGAGATGAAATCTGGCGAAGAGGGAAATGATTTAAAATAATTGAATACAGAAACCTTGTGGGGAAAAAAGAAGGAAGAAAAAAAAAACCACGGTAAGATCGGCAAAAGGGGAGGGCAAAGTGAGCAAGACAAGCGTGTGTGATTGATATGTTTGCCAAGGGAAGAAGGGTGGTCGTGGATGGGAGTTGATCTACCGCAGGAATAAGAAGTAAGGAGGAGGGACGCCTGCGATCGACCTTCCGGACCTTGCGTTTAGCCTCCGACCATCTTCCTCCTCCCTATTGTTTCATAAAGCGGGTGGGGGTATACAGAGAGTGTAAAGAAAGAAAGAAAGGAAGAGGATCGACGAAAGGGGATCGGCGGCCTGTCCGAGGGATGTCGTTTGAGGACAGATCCCTGTCATCCTTGAGAGACAAGCCTGCACCGAGAGAGCGTCCCCGCGACGCGCGGAAAGACACTCGCCCGCCCTTTTTCTCAGGCCAGGACGAAGAGGGCGCTGACGGAGAAGGCAGCGAGGAGGACGATGGCCGAGTGGCTGGCCAAGAGGGGAGAGGCCGAGTTGGCGGCGGTGCCGCCTTGGATGATCTCGTAGTTGGGCTTCTGACCCTCCTTCCTGACGGCGTAGTTGGCGGCGTACTGGCCCGGGTTTCCGCAGTTGTTGCCAAAGTTGGCGTCGCAGGCCTGGGTGCACTTGTTCTTGTCCACGGTCCCCGAATTCGGTTTGAGGCAGGCGTCCTTGCAGGCGATGTTCCTACCTCTGCAGTCGGCGAGCATGACGGGCCAGTTGTACTGGGAGAGCCTCGAGGAGCCGGACGAGCAGTAGCAGGCGGTGCCCATGTACTCCGTCTCGCAAAAGTTGGTGAGCTTGGCCTTGGGGTCGGAGCAGCCCGAGGTGGCGCAGAAAGAGACTTGCGAGTCGCAGATCTGCTGCTTTTGGGACTGCGAGACGGATTCGGCGGCGAGGTTCCACTCGAAGGTGGGGAGGCCGTTCTGGTTGGCGAGGACGACCTGGTAAGGGCTCGAGTCGATCTTTGGGAGGGAGGTGAAGGTGGCGACGGCGACGGGGGAAGGGAGGGTGAAGTTGGAGGAGGCGGTCCTCGTGACGTTGGGGAGGTTGGAAGGGATGGCCATGACGTCGTAGGACGTGGAAGAAGTGAGCGGCTTGGGGGCGAGGTGGGTGACGGACTGGGTTATGGGGGCGTTGGTGACCGAGTTGGTGGACTGGATCGAGACCGAGCCCGGCGAGGGGAGGGGAGAGGTGGAGACCGTGGCGGGACCGACCGAATCTGAGGGGAGAGGAGAGGTGGCGGGAGAGTTTGAGATGGTCGAGGATGGTGCGGCGGACGAGGAGGGGGTGGAAGCGACGGGGTTGGAGCCACCACCGAAGTCCAAGCTCAGGGCTGAGCCTGTGAGTTGGGCATTGGCGGGGTCGCAAGTGAGGAGGGTGAGGAGGAGAAGGGAGAGGAGGGCGGTGGGACGACGACGACGAGCGTTCGGCTGGTTCATGGTCGGATGCCACAGGGGGGGTATGGTCTAAAGAGAGTGAGCAGAGAGAGGTGAGAAGAGAGGAGACAGAGGTGGATGAAGAAGAAGGGGAGAGTCTCGAGGGAAAGTAGAGAAGGTGAGAAGGGGTGGAAACGGGAAGGAAGGGGAAGGGTAGAGGGCGTGGGATCAAGTTTGGACGATGAAGGAAGAAGGGCGGAAAGGCGTAGGAAGGTGGTTACGATGATGGCGAAGAAGGATGAGGATGAAGGGAGAAGGGGGGGGGCGGGGGAGACCGGTGATGGGAGAGAGGGCGAGGAGGGGAGCAAGCGAAGGGGGTGTGCCTGATCGAACCGACGACTGTCAGGTGAAAAGGAGAGGAAGACAAGGCGGGGAGAGAGAGGGGAGAGGGGAGAGGGGAGAGGGGAGAACCCAATGCGGAGAGAGAGAGAGAGAGAGAGAGAGAGAGAGAGAGCGAGGCAGAAGACAGTGAGAGAGGCAGAGAGAGAGATAGAGAGACAGAGAGAGAGACAGAGACAGAGTGGCCCAAAACAGATCGATGAGGAAGCCAGAGCCCAGAACCCAAGAAGGGTCACGGTGAGGGCGGCGGCGCGCATTCGAATGGTTTTCACATCCAGATGCATTCGTTACCGTCCAACCTCACACTTGCTCGGTTTGTACCCCAATCTTGATGGTCACACTCGCTATGCACTACTAAGCACACCAGCTGTGACTACCGGGACTGGCGAGATGGGATTCGAAATCGAGCGAGCGACGGGCAATCGTATCCATCACCCATCCATCTTATTATGATTCACCCCATCGCAAATCACGC
Organism: Violaceomyces palustris; assembly: GCA_003144235.1. Classification (NCBI taxonomy): domain Eukaryota; kingdom Fungi; phylum Basidiomycota; class Ustilaginomycetes; order Violaceomycetales; family Violaceomycetaceae; genus Violaceomyces; species Violaceomyces palustris. The sequence goes on from KZ820414.1 coordinate 10,284, forward strand.
ACGCAGTCGGAGCCTGATCGACGCCGCGCATCCGAGGGGCAGACTCCCACTTGCGGGGGAGGGCGGCGGCCAAGGCGAGAGAAGAGAGAGAGGGAGAGAAGAAAGAGCGGGGGAGAAAGTGGGGCGAGGATCAGGAATCCCATCCACTACTCACTCCTTCCAACCTCTTGACTCCGAAGGCCTTCGGTTCCTCTCTAACCACAGCAAGCACTCGAGTGGTTACCACTTTGAATATGAAAGAACAATCTAGCTTGATGTCAGTGGTGCTTTCACCATTTCACCCAACCTCGTGACTCGTGACCCCCCCAATCGAACCTTGATTCCAATTAGTGAATGTCGAGTGGTCGGTGTGCCGCGATTTAGCCCAAGCTTTGAAACTCAGCCTCACACAGTCACTGTCGCGTCCAGGGCGATGGCGATTCCCTCTTTCACACTCGAAATGGATTTCAACTCTGGGCCAGGTAGACAGGTCTGAGTCGAGTCCTCTTTTCCACTTGGGCTCCTCGCTTCCTCCCTCCCTTCCCGATGTCCCGATGTCCCGATTCCCTCCACCCAATGTCTTCTCCCTTTTTTTTTTTTTTTTTTTTTTTTCCTCGTTCTCGTTCTCGTTCTTCTTCCTTCCTATCCTTGATGATCCTCCCTCCTCTTCCATTCATCTATCGCCCTCCTGCGACTCTTCGCTCACTTCCTTTCCCCTCACTTCCTTTCCCTGGCTACCTTTTCGCTCCTTCCATCCTCCCTCTAGGCCGTCGAACGAGCCTTGCCATGGGCTCTCATCTGACCGCATACAACTAGCCCCCCTTCCCCCACTACTACCATCATGGCCTACCCTCACCCCTCCTCCTCTTCCTCCTTGGCCGCCTTTGGCCTCGCCCCTCTTCCTCCTCACAGCCAACCCACCTTCCCTTACCCTCAAAATCCTACTTCCCGACAACCGACACCACCGTATGGCTCCTCCCAGACCAGGCGTCCAAGGTGTCCACTATGCGGAACAAAGAGAATGTCGATCAGGTCGGCCCAACTGGTCTGCGAGCAAGGTCACGTCCAACAGGGATTCAGGGTCGAAGAATCCCAGGAAGAGGTCATGCCCATGTCGTTCACCACCAGGAGAAGGGCCAGCCACAGAAAAAGACCCACCAAGAAGGCACATCCCAGCGCCAGGTCCGGTCTTTTTGAACCTGAGAGTCAGTCCCTCCATCTCTCTCTCTCTCTCTCCCCCTCTCTTGCAGAAGACCAAATCCAAGATCCCAGGTCCC
>KZ820416.1:0-11472 GCA_003144235.1 Violaceomyces palustris
AGGGAAAAAAAAAAAAAAAAAAAAAAGGCGGAAGACAACGCTTGCAATTTTTATCCATTCGATTCTCCTCTTACCCCTTCTCCTCGTCCTATCTTCCACAGAGACCAACTCACCCACCCCTAGCTCCCTCCACAAAGGGGGAAAAAGGAAATAGGGAAAGGAGAGGAGAAAAAACTTGGCGAATTCCACCCGCTTACGATGCTCCCTTCTGGGGTGGTTCCTTCGAGATCCGTGCAAAAGGTGAGGGGAGAAGGAGACTAAACGGCTCGCCAACTACAGAGATGAGGAATGGGAAATTTTGAAGAATGCACCTTGCCACATACGATTCATAGCAAAACAATGACCCGAGTCCTAGTAAAACCTATTGGCACCATTCCTTGTGGGGATAAAGGAAAAGGGGGGGAAGGGGAATTATGAAAGAGAAAAAAGGGGTACGTGGCAAGGAACTACAATTCAGGGGGAGGTAAAGGACCTGTCCTTTTTCGAATGACCTTCTCGTACTCGTCATATTGAGCTTTGGCCTCGTCGGAAGGAGGTTGATCTTGGTCCGATGGCGTGTGCTCCTTAGGGACATCCAGACCGACTCTCCTTGCTGTGGCTCTGACCCTTTCCTGCTCGGTCATTCCATGAGTCGGGTTGTACCTCTCCAAGAGTTCCTGTTCAGAAGAATCAAACAAAGGAGGTGGGAGGGAGCGGGTTAAAGGAAGGATTCCCACATTACATACCCGCGTCAGGATTTAGTAGACTTTCCGTATCTCAAGGGTTGTGGCCTCAGAGCCCTCGCAGATCTCAGGGAAGAAAAGAGAGAGCCACTTCCAGAAAATGTAGAAGACTTACTGCATGGACTCGTTTCCCCTTGAGGAAGGTGACAAGGTCCTCGAGTTCCCTGCTCTTGAGGCTCAATTCCGACAATGGGGACTTGTAACCGAAAGGTGGCGGCGACCTTCCCGTGCCGGCTTCTGCCGGTGAAGGGGAGGAAGAGAATACCTCCCTCAAGTAGACGGGTAACGCCGTCTTGAGTCTCTCCGTTCTTGTCTGAGGGTTTACAACCTGCATTGCCCGATTGGGACGGGGAGGGAAGAGGGAAAGGTGATTAGAAATCGTCGCAGGGTTGCCCAAAAAAAAAAGGACGAGCTACCTGCCCACCTCTTCTTCTCCTTCTTGGGCCTTGTCGATTCACTCCCATCTGAAAGAGCTATTTGGGTTCCAGAGCCCGACAAAACGGCGCACCGACTCACATTCTTTCTGATCTCCCTGTGGAGGCTTCGGTACAGAGACCTCGCCTTCGCCGGCGTGAAGGTGTTTGATGCTGACATTGCCTTTCAAGTCACCCTTTTTTTTTCTGAAGGCTCTCTTTTCGGGTGAGAGGCGGATTACGGTTGTCGAGGGGAGGAAGAGTGAGAGATAGAGTGAGAGAGAGGGAGAGGGTGCGGGTTGGAGGTTGAGCAGAGTGAGGGGATGGTCTTGATCCGTCTTTGTCTGATCAATCATGACGGTTGGAAGAAAGTCTTGTGATTGTGATTCTTATTTCCTTTCCGCACCTTCGCCGTCACGTGTCACCACTCGTACGATAAAAGGCAAAGATTCCGGTCCTCGACCGATTCAGGCCCTTCATCGTCCTTCCATCGAGAGGAAACGATTCGTTCGCACCCGTCGAGAGATTAGGACACAAGTTTTCCATGGAACCGCTTGCACATCCTCCCCACCCACACAAAGGGACGAGCCACACGCGTTTGACGAATGCCTGGATCAAGGCAGGTGATGAAATCTCAAAATGCTGGTCGCGTCTGCGTCGTAACGTCTGTTTGGTCTCACTGATTTGAGAATGGATTAATTTTCGTTCTCTTTCCAGACAGTAAAGCCATAGATGGCATCCAGTTGTTTCAGTGTGGGTGCAAAAGAGATGTAAGGGGATTAAAGTCTAAGAACAAATAAAGGATAGGGGAAGGGAAGGCAGGATGGACTGGAGAGCAGGAAGAGTGGGCTCCTCCGTTTTGATAGGTCGAGGAAAAAGTGAGGATCGAGTCGTTGCCGTTTCCCCTCTCCTTCTACACCTCTCTCTCACGCATGTAAATGGCGAGAGAAGATTGTATGAAATTATGATCATTTCGGCTGGATGCAGTGGCGTTGCTCCTCGGGTCCGAGTAACCAAATGGGAGGCGGAGCAACCCCATCTTCAGATCTTGCTCTTGGCGGCTTCAGCCTTCTGCAACCTGAGGTGGAGGTCTCGAAGCTCGATGGCAGCCTCATTGATGTAGTGCTTGAGGTTGGCCGTTCCGAGCTTGAGCGAGGTGAGGGTGAAGGTCAGAGAGTTCTCCTTGATAGCGTATGCGCAACCGAATCCTTCAGGAGTGACTTCTCCGAAACCCCAGGAAGCGAACGTCTCGGAGGAGATCTGGGAGGTGGAGAGCTTCCAAGTCGAAGTCTTGGCATACGCTGGGTCTTGATAGATCTCTGGGATCGGCTCTCCTTCTTTCAGAAGCCTCTTGAGTCCGAACAGGTGCCTGTCCACCCCTTGTCCGTCGGCAGCGGCGCTCGCGTAGGAGAGGTGTTGCTTGACGGCCGCTTGGAATTTGTCGTACTTCTCCGCGTCCGAAGCACCGAGATCCTCCATGGCCTCACAGAAAGCCTTGCTCTCGACCGAAGCCGAACGGATGGTCTCGGTCCTCCCCCACTTGAACTTTCGGGTCTGGGCCGACTCGTAGGTGGGACATGGCTTCCCGTACATCTTGAAGTAGGCCAATTGGATCACCATCTGGACCCAAGCGTCTGGGGAACATTTGAACTTCTTGATCGCTCCCTTGCCGTAACCTTGGAACTCGAGGATGGAGAGCTCGTGCTTAGCCTTGAGGTCCTCAAAGTTCTTGATCGAGTCCTTGATTCGCCTCTCCACATTGGCATCCAAGTTGAACTCGATCGACTTGGGTTCAGGCAAGGAGCGGTTACCGGATCCGAGGTCGATCTTGTTGGCCTCCAGAGCCTGAAGGGAGAAGTCGTTCAACCTCAAGGTCGGTGTTCCGTCCATCATCGAGTGTTCGCCCATGAAGCCAGTCTTGCCGTTATCGAAGGCTACAATCTGCTGCTTGTCGTAGAACCTGTTCTTTCCATCGCCGAACCAGAGCTTCATGCCAACATCCTCCGCATTCACCGGCGAGGTCTCATCCAGGCAAATTACGATGATGGACGAATCGATCCTCTCGAGCGCCGCCTTGTTGATCTCTCCTCCCTTGCCAGAGACACCGAGCAGAGCCTTGCGAGACTCGGTCCAAACATCTCTGTTGTCCGAGGTCAATGCACCTACTGGGTGCTCTGCTGGAGCAGCGGCCGATGGGTGGTTGCGAATTTTGTTGAGTTGGCTAGGCAGAGGTAGAGGGGGGAAGGGAAGGGAGGAATCAGATTAGGGCTTTTTCTTCTTTTTGATCTCATGCTTCTTTCGAATGCCGGCCCCCTTCGCATCCCTGAAAACGGCCTTATCTCTTTTCTTCGTTTCTCTTCCAAGTCCGTCAGAGAACCCTGCCTACAAGAAAATAAATGAACAATCTGAAGTCTTTTCTCCACTCACTTCTCGATTTCCTGGGCGCTCAGCTCCTGTCCATCGTGGACAGTGTCGAATTCAAAGTACTTTCCGCCTCGGATGACGACGACGTGGTTGTTCTTTTCCCAGTCGTACTTGACACCCACATCTGCTGGAATCACTGGCAGGCGGGTCGAGTTGAACATCCACTTGTAGGACCTCATGCACAGGGGCCCGGCCTTTCCCTTTTCCGGAGCAAGCTGCTCGCTGTGTGGCAGGAAAGTTAAAGAGCGCCAAGTGTGGATAGATGGAAGAACGAGTGAGCACCCAGCTCTCTGTGCATGGAAGAGCGCATTCATTCCAGGGAACTCCAAGTTACTCACGTCTCTAGCAGCCTCCTGAAAGCGAGGAAAGCCTTGAGCAAGGCGGCAGCCCTCTTTGGTCCGTCCTTACGGGTCTTGTCATCCTTGTGTGCATAGTAGTAACTGACGTAAGGGACGACGGGGTCCCTGTAAGCCATGTAGGCAGCCTCGTTCCACCACTCGCTAAGCCAGTTCTCCTTTCCCTGCTTGGTGGCCCTATCCTCCAACCTCTTTTGGAGCGTCTTCACGATCTCAGCATCTTTCCCGCTCAGCGCAGACTCGACCGCGGCTTGAGTCCTCTTGAGCGATTCAGCGTCCTGGTGCGGGATGGTGGTCCTGAGGTACTTGTTCAAGGTCTGCTCTAGCGGAGGTACGGGGAGCTGAGGCATGTCAGCCTGACCTTGGTACATGGGCTTTGTCGAATTGTTCCTCGCCATGATGATCTTTGGCAACGATTTCGTAGTGTTATTGGTGGTAGTTTGGGAGAGTACGGACCTGTTGGAAAGGCGAGCTAGATTGCTGGATGAACCCTGAAGGCGGCCAAGGATGGACATGGAAGGCTCTTTTCAGAGGGGGGGTGAAAGTGATTTTACAATTCTCGCAAGGCTCTTTTTTCCCTCTTCTTCTTCCTTTTTTTGGGGGGTTAAGGCGATGCTTGAGGAAGGGATTACGTTGGACAGGTGAGGGGGTTGGATTGGGGAAGGCGGAAAGAAAGAGGTAGGATGGAGGAGAGAAGGGTGCGACTGAGGCTGTCTATGTGGAGAGTGACGTTGTGGGGTAAGGGAGAACGTGGGTGCGAGTTAAGGGAGAACGACCTTAAGTATGCGGAGGAGAGAAAGACGACGAGTGAGAAACCAAACCAAACGCCAAGGGGTGTGTGTGTGTGAGAGTGGTGAGGGGGTGACTGGTGAGTCGGATGAGGAAGAGTGAAAGAATAACCGGCAATCGTGAAAAGATTTCAATTCTCGTCTCAACGGCCGGGCGGCGATTGAGGAGGGATTCTACGGGATACGGGCCAAATCGATCAACGAAAGGGGTGCTGGATTCCCTTCCAGACCAACCAATTATTTTCTTCCCTCTTCCCTCTCACTCCTTGACTTTCTTCCCCACCCCTTCTCCATTCCCAAGGTCGCTATGGATGGCAGAGAGGGCTGCTTGATCCATGTTGCATCTCGTTTTCCCCCACTCCACCTTTCTAAACCCCGCCTCTGGAGACGGGGATCCACTCCATGAATCTAGAAAATGATGCTGCGCAAGTGTTTACATCCACGTACTCTGACGCTCAACCGCTTCCCCACAGGTGGTCAATCCCCTTCTCCCATCTGCAATCGTACAGAACATACGCCATCGTTTCGACCGGACTCATTTCTTGAACCGGTTTGGCAAAGTGGGTAGGTGCGGACTGTGGGGATGCGGGGTGAAGGGGTAGGGTTGGATTTCAATCTTGGGGGGAACGGGTGGAAAGGGAGAAGAGAGCGAATGAGAGAGACTGGCACATGGAAGTGGTTTTACGGTCCAAGAGAAAGGAATCGATCAAGTAGCAGGTGCAGTTTAGGGGTGGAGAGCCGGATGACGGAAGGCGTCCTAACCGTAACAGCGTTCCATTTCTTCCGGGAACTTGCGCCTGGTGTGAGTGGAGAGAGTCTGGTATCTCCAGAGTCTGCACATTCACAGAGTGACTGCAATTACGAATCGAGTATCACGAATAAGAACGACGAATGTGAATCTACTGGCCAGCGATTCGATGTGTTGTTGGGGTTCCAACTCCTCTTGATGGCTTTAATCAAAAGACGTTCTCACCCAGGTTGAAGTTTTCTTTTCTCTTCTTTTCTCTTTCTTCTCCCTTCTTCTTCCGCCTTCTCATTGCCCCATCGGCTTTGCCCCGCTTCATTCCGACCGGTCAACAAGGCGGTGCTTGACCGAGCCACGCGACTTTGAGCGCAGTGTTATTACGTAATCCTGACAACTCCATCTTCCTCCGTCCCTTACCATACGACGCCTGGACCACTGGATCATAGCCAAAGGTCCTCCAACCTCTCTTCGCCTTTGTAGCTATTTGGTTTTGCTGCTCGGTTACCGCCTTCTTGAACCTCCCTCTCTCAACACTACTCTGTCATCCTTGACCCAGCCCCTGGCTTGACAGTTCATCATCGAGGACCTGCGAAGGATCAAAGGCACAGATGCATGGGGTCAAGCGCGAAAAGCCTACCGCCGCTTCCGAGGAGGCAAGGTTGGCCAGGAAGAGCAAGGAAGCTGTGAAGTTGGCAGCATACAAGGAGATCGAATCCAAAGTCTTTCAAGCGGTCAGTCTCCGGATCCCTTCCTCTCTCTCTCTCTCCCTCCCTCTCTCTCTCTCTCCCTCCCTCCCTCTCTCTCTCTCTCTCCCTCCCTCCCTCTCTCTCTCCCTCCCTCCCCCTTCCAACGTGCTCTCTTTCACCCCTTTTTGATGGATCCCAGCTGACCTTTTGCGCTCGAATTTCCAACCCCTCTTTCTTTACACGTCCATCCAGAAAAAGGACAGATGGTACGATGATGAATCCCTTCAACTCACGACAAACATCTTGACGCTCAACCCCGAGCTCTACACCGTCTGGAACTTTCGAAGGACAATTCTCCTCCACATTTTCGGTACCCGCCTTCCGCGACAGGCTTCCTCACACGACATTGAGGGTAGCAAGGATATCTTCTCCTCGCTCCGAGAGTCTCCTTCAGATTCACCTTCGGCTTCTTCATCCTCAGCCGGAACGAAGGGCAAGGAGTTTAGCTCGCGAGACGTGAATGAGGCAAAGAGATCGTACCTCGAAACGGATCTGGAATTGACCGAACACGCCTTGAGGGCCCATCCAAAAGTCTACTGGATCTGGAACCACAGGTTGTGGTGCTTGGAGGAGTTGCCTCAGGCAGGGGACCAGGATCCAGGTTTGAAATGGAAAGTTGAAATGGGCCTGGTCGACAAAATGCTGCAACTCGACCCGAGAAACTGTTGAGTGTCACCATCGGTCAGCACACCGTCGTCTGATGCATCAGTCCTCCATCTTTTCTAAGGAGATAACATCTCACCTTGCTGACATCTTTCGCCACACTTTCATCTTCGCCCTCTTCGTACTTGCCGAATCACATGCACTTTCAAAAGTCCACGGTTGGGACTACAGGAGGACCCTGACATCCCGAGTAGCCTCTCTCATGAGGGAAGGCGAAAGCGAAAGGGAATCATCCACAGGGATCGAATTCCCAAGAACACTGTCCGAATTGGCATGGGATCCAGAGGTCAAGGCCTTGCATCTGGAACTGGCAAAGAAGGAACTGGATTACGCCTTGAGAAAGATCGAATCGAATTTCAGCAACTTCAGTGCCTGGCATCAGAGATCCAAACTCTTACCTCGAGTCTGGGATGCAAGAGGACTTGACGAGGATGGGAGAAAACAGGAGAGGATTAAGGGTGAGAACTTTGAGGTCCCCCACCCTTGTCAATATTTTCACCTATTCGCAAATCCTTGGCTATTCAACTGCTTACACTGCTTGAGCCATACCCATTATCGTCCTACTTTAGAGCTCGAGCTGGTCAAGCAGGCGATGTATACGGACCCGTCCGATCAGAGTGTCTGGATTTATCACAGCTGGCTGATCGAGCAAGGTGAGAGTTCTACTGCCCTAGAGTCACGTCATCCGCACGCCAAGAAGTGTTCACTCAACCTTCTCTGTTTTCGTCTCCCCTTTTACGCTTTCATGGAAACCCTTGTAGTTCCTTCCAGAGATATTCTAGAGGAAGAGATTCAGGCGATAGAAGAGTTGCTTGAGCTCGAACCTGATAGCAAATGTGAGTGCCACTCGCACTCATCCTCCTCTTGGTTTCCCAACGCAGTGAATTGAGTGCTCATTCGAACCCCCCTTTTCACACTGTGATCGATCTTCAGGGTGTATGCAATCTCTTGCCAACTACAAGGTTCTACTGAGTAAATTTGTGGGATCAGAAGGAGGAGAAGGCGTCGAGGAAAATCTGCTCTCCAGCGCCAGGTCACACCTGGAGAAGCTCAAGGACATTGATCCCGATCGGAGGGCAAGGTACCAATACCTCCTGGACAATCTCGGCCGCGGCCGGTGACAAGGTCTCGAAGTCAGAGGGAAGGAGGGTCCAACAAGCGCGGTACCTGTCAACGAAGTAACAGTCAAGAGGCGGTTTGCGAACAGAGCAATCATCATATGCGGGTTCCGTGTTCGTTGAATGTAAAATAAACTCCAGAAGCTGATTATGTAATCTAGAAGAATCTTTTCTTATGTAACTCCCGATGTTTGCTTTGGCCTGAACGTTGCTCAACCCTGCCGCCTCCACTCGACGTTTTCTTCTTCTCCTTGTAGAACCCTCGCCTTGCACTGCTCATGTCGCTTGTCATCAAACCATCCCCATCCCCACTTTGTTCCCCTCCGAATCCAGCGCTCCATCAAAGATGAGGTCACGATTGATTCCCGTCAGCACCCTGAGATCCGCTCTCCGACCAAGGGAGAACCCTGTGGTACAAAGAGGTTCTCTGAATCCTATCTTCACCCAGCCCAACGTGAGGAGGCATCACCCCGCCAGGTGCTTCACACCATCGTGCAATCACCTAGACCAAGCAAGTACTGAGAGGACAGATGCTCCGACAGGATCTGAAAAGGATTTCAAACCTCCTCAACCTAGCAATCGAAACGTCGGCCCGTCTCGTGGCTCTGGCATAACCATGAAGGTCAAGACGCTCTTCACCACGTGGGTTGTTTAATCTGTCTGATTTTCCTTTCCCTACAGGTACAGGTTGATCAAGCTAAAATTTTGACCTTCTCTGACGATGGCTTTCAACCCTTCACGCTCCCTCCTTTCTATGCTCAAAACCACAGACTGACAGCGTTGGGAATCGGACTGACGGTGTACGGTGTGTATGAATTCTACAGCTCCTTCGAAACTTGGCCAAAGGAGCTTAGGGAGGACCTTAGAGCCGCTATAAAGGCCAGAAATATGGGTGATGCACGGAGAAGTGAAGCATTCTTCAGAAAGTGAGTCGCTCGCTGCCCCTCTCCCCCTCCAGTCTCTCATCCCCCGCTGGCAAATCAAGTCGATCATTTCCCTTCCGTGGTATACCTAGCATGGTACTGAAATGTGAGAACCGAATCTCTGCCACGATATCAGGGCCCTAGCAACAGCGAGGTCTCTCCCCGCAAAGGATTTGTCCCCTTCGCCGGTGCTCAAGACGACGGGCATTGCAATCGCCCTCGGCTCTCTACTCGAAGAACAGGGTCAACTTGCAGCAGCCTACGATGTTTACGCCGAAGCCCTGGACGAGGTTCTAGAACAGGGAGCCTTCAAACCGGTGAATGAAGGAATGCAGAAAACCGAGAGGACTCCAGAAGAGAGGATGAGAGCTGTAGCCTTATCCCAAAAGCTGGGTGACCTGGCCCAATGCGAGCAAGTTTTGACCGCGATCATTCCTTTCGAGGAAGCCGAGCCCATCGCCGCAAAGGTCAGGAAAGGTGAAGTGACGGGAACATCGGATTCCTTCGACCCTGCAGAAAGGCATCTCGTTTGGAGCGTCGAAGAGCTGTTGAGGTTGACTGTCCCCTCGGAGGAAAGGGAGAGGATCCTGCTAGAGTCCGAGCAGGGTAAAGAATCGAGTGCCGCGGCTGCGATCTCCTCACGACCCCAGAACAGTGTCGAGGGAGGAGGAGTTGACGGTGGTGGCGGTATCCTTATCTCGGAGCTTGGTCTACCACCTTGGGTTGGAAGGCAAGAGATCGGTGCTTCAATCGAGGCCCTGGGAGCTTTTTACGCCAAGAGGGGCAAGGCAGAGTTCGCAGTTCCACTGTACCTCCAAGCCCTCTCCATCCTCATGCCCCCCAACTCGAACTCCAAGGAAGCCAGGGAGAGGGGTCAAGTAGGGGCACCCACTGTAGCGGACAGGTGCAGAGCGGCGGTGCTTATGAACAATCTCTCTCAGCTCTTCGTCAACCAAGACGATCTCGATGCAAGCGCTTCTCGGAAAGACGGGAAGGATGAGAAGGAGAAGCTGAGGCAAGCTCAGGCTTGGGCTGCCAAGGGATTGGAGATCGCTGACATCACGATTCGAAAGGCCGGTTTCGACGAGGTGGTTGGCGAAGCGAAGAAGCCGGGAAAGATTGAAAAGATCGAGAGCGTTTCAGAGGAGAGAACTCACCAGGTCAAGATGGAATGTCTTCGTGCCCAGATCACTTTGCTCTACAACTTGGGCATCATGGCCGAGGTGAGTCCGTTGCTTCCTTGCCTCAGTGCGAATAGTACAAGAACACACAGGAAAGCTCAACATTCCCTGAGTTTTTGGATAAAAACGTTTTCGATCACAAAAAAACTTTGCCCTGACACTTGCCTCCCTGATTCGATACGAACCGGAACATGACGGACGGGTCCACAGATGGGATCCGACCCTTGCAGCGCGAGAAAGTACTTTATGAGAGCTTACAAGCAATCCGAACTGGCTGGACCCAGCATGAGGCAAGCCAGGAACAAGTGCTCTCAAGCCCTGACACGATTGGAAAGGAGAAACTCGATCGGAGCCAAGTCGGATCAGGATGCAAAGTGATGTCGGTCTTTGAAGGTGCCTTTGAAGGTGTCTCTAGATACACTCACTCAGACACTCGTTTGAGAGCATCGTTTGGGGAAAAGTTTGGGTTGGGCTGTACCTCAATACCTCCTCTCTCTCTTTATCTTCGCCCTCATTTTGCATCGATCTTCCATTGTTCTTTTATCACTGGTCCTTTTTTTTATTTGAAAGAAAATAAAAACCATTCAACAACCCACAAACAAACACCTCCCTAATCTCTTGGTCTCTTTGGATCACCACCCTCCCCTCTTGGCCTATGACGACTCCGTTGACTTTGAAGGCTGTCAATGAGGACATGTGATTGGAACGAAGGAAGCCTGCGTTTGACGATGCAACTTGTCAAGTTTTTCAACCTCTTTTTCCAATCATGTTGGCTCCCCTCACCCCTTATGGCTGGCGGGTCAAACGACGAGGTCAAGGTCTTTCTTCATTTTCCTTTCTTACCGACGGTGAACCTCTTTCTTCTCTTCGCAACCTCTTCACCTGACCGACAGGAGATCAAAAGGCTGAACAGAAAAAGGGAGGCTTAGCCTTGAGAGAAGGGTAACCGGCTGAAACTTCAAGGCCGTCCTTTTTTTCAATATCCCCATATGGCCTCCCTCATTTCGGAAGATCATGTCACTCGACGTCGTCAACATCCCTAGTCAGATCCGAGAAACGCGCGCCCCGAGCCCAACCAGAGTGGATGTAAGCACATCCATTCGAGCGTACACTCTTACTGTCACTTCGACGTTCAACGCATCTGCTCACCAACATCTCAACGCCAATCGCCTACCCTTAAAGTGCCCTTCCTGTTGGAATCGATCCCATCTCCCTTCCCGACCATATCCTTCTCCCTCAGATACGACAAGAGACCTTTCTTTCCTTTTTTTTTCCTTTTTCACAACAAGCTCTGTCAACAAATCAAGGATCTTGTTTTTCTTCTCATCGTCCTCAAGGAATTTCTCGTACTGGCAAGAATATTTTTCTTACCCCTATAGAGGTGTAAAAAAAA
>KZ820417.1:0-11450 GCA_003144235.1 Violaceomyces palustris
TTTTTTTGGTTCTTCTTCCAACCCAACCCAGAGACATCGACTCTAAAAGGCTCATCGCATTCCAATCGCCCTCGCCTTCTCCCTCCCCCCCCTTCGACACCGTCACACACAGCCACCCTAATGTCCAATATACCCACCGAAAGCCACCTTGTATCAATAGCTTGCCTCCCACGCTGAATCACCTTCCAACCCTTCCTCCTTCCCCACCTGGTCAACCCCATCTTCTCTCAAGGTTCCCCACACAAGCAATCGGAAAAGGTATTCAAGGAAGGAGAGGAGGAAAAGAGAGAACAAACGAAGAGACCAACCCATCATGGCTCCAGAAGGCTCCTTGAAACGCAAAAGGAGCTCTCAATCCAGATCCAGGAACGCTCGCCAGGTCAAGAGGCAGACCGAGGAGCAAGAGGTCCGCGATCTTGAATCCTCTGCGGCCCAGTTCGTCGTTCCAGATGACTTCAAGCACTTTGACCAGCTCCCCATCTCGAGCAGGACCAAGAGAGGTGAGTCAGTTCCCCCCCCCCCCCCCCCCCCCCCCCCCCCCCCTCTCTCCCCCACCTCTCCCTTTCTGCTTCCCTTCGGTGATTGAATGCACCGTGTTCCTTTCCTTCCCTTCCTCTTTCTTTCCTTAACTTCTTTTGTCGTTTGCCTACCCCACCTTCCGACCTCAGGCTGACAACCCCATCGGAAACGTACCCCATCTGCTCTGCACCCCACCCTCCCTCTTCGGATCAAATCCAAACCAGGCCTGCGAAAAGCGGGTTTCACCGAAATGACAGACATCCAGTCGAGGACCTTGCCGCTCTCTCTAAAGTGCAAAGACGTCCTGGGAGCAGCAAGGACTGGCTCCGGAAAGACGCTCTCCTTCCTCATCCCCGCGCTGGAGATCCTTTACAGGAAAAAGTGGGGCTCCACCGATGGCCTCGGTGCCCTGATCATCTCGCCCACCCGTGAGCTGGCCATTCAGATCTTCGAGGTCCTCCGGAAGATTGGCCCCTTCCACACCTTCTCCGCTGGTCTAGTCATCGGAGGCAAGGACCTCAAGCAGGAGAAGGACAGGTTGGCCCGCATGAACATCCTCGTTGCCACGCCCGGCCGCCTCCTCCAGCATATGGATCAGACCTGGGGCTTTGACTGCTCCAACCTCCAAGTCCTCATCCTCGACGAGGCTGACCGCATCCTCGACATGGGCTTTTCCAAGACGCTCAACGCCATCGTCGAAAACCTGCCAAAGTCGAGGCAGACCATGCTCTTCTCGGCCACCCAGACCAAGAGGGTCAAGGATCTGGCAAGGCTCAGCCTCCAAGATCCCGAGTACGTGGCCGTCAGGGAGGCGGAGCATGAGGGCTCCACTCCCAAGAACCTCGAGCAGCACTACATGGTCGTGGGCCTCGAAAAGAAGCTCGACGTCCTCTACTCGTTCATACGCACGCATACAAAGTGCAAGGCCCTCGTCTTCATGAGCTCTTGCCGACAGGTCCAGTTCACCCACGAGACCTTCTGCAAGCTCAGACCGGGAATCAGCCTCATGGCCCTCCACGGAAAGCAGAAGCAGGCCAAGAGGCTCCAGATCTTCAGTGAATTCACCAGGACCGCCCACGCCGTCCTCTTTGCCACCGACATCGCCGCCCGTGGCCTCGACTTCCCGGCCGTCGACTGGGTCATCCAACTCGATGCGCCGGAAGACACCGAGACGTACATCCATCGGGTCGGAAGGACGGCCAGGTACAACGCCAAGGGGAACAGTCTCCTCTTCGTCCTCCCGAGCGAGGAGAAGGGGATGCTGGAAGGCCTCGCCCAGAAGAATGTCCCCGTCGGCAGGATCAAGCCGCGAGAGAGCAAGACGCAGAGCATACAGGACCAGCTCCAGTCGTTCGCCTTCCAAGACCCAGAGATCAAGTACCTGGCGCAGAAGGCCTTTGTCTCCTACATCAGGTCCATCTTCCTTCAGAAGGACAAGGCCACTTTCGACGTCACCGCCTTGCCCCTCGAAAAGTACGCTTCTTCACTCGGTCTTGCCGGTGCACCCAAGGTCAAGTTCGTCAAAGAGGCCGCCAAGGCCAAGAAGGCTGCCGCTTACAAGGCGGCCAAGGAGACTGCTCAACAGCTCGACGCCGACAGGGACGAAGAGAGCGGCGACGACGACGCCAAGGGGACCGCCAAAGTGCGGACCAAGTACGACCGCATGTTTGAGCGTAAGAACCAGAACATTCTCAGTGAGCACTACGCCAAGCTCATTGCCGAAGACAAGGACGATGACGAGGAGGAAGACGGAGACGACGAGCCCAGCGACGGCGAGAGCGCGAGCGATGCAGAGAGCACCAAGGACAAGCTCGTCGGTGGGAACGATTCGGATTCCGAAGACGAGGGTAGCGATTCTGGCGACTTTCTCACGCTCAAGCGGGCCGATCACGCACTCGACGATGATGAGGGCGACCCCGGCAAACCACTCACCCTCGATCAAGTCAAGGCTGATGCCACGAACAACATTTCCAAGAGGAAACTCCTCCAAGGCCAGAGCAAGAAGGCCATGGCCCTCGCAGGCAAGCGCGGCATCGGAGAGAAGCTGGTCTTCGACGAGGACGGAGAGGCGCACGCCCTGTACGAGCTTCGAGACGAGGACGACTTCAAGAAGCAAGGAGACGCCAAGACACAGGCCGAGGCTTGGGAGATGGAGGAGAGGGCCAGGTTGCAAGAGGCCGACATCGAGGACAAGGAGAGGGCCAGGGAGAAGAAGAGGGAGAAGAAGAGGAAGCAGAAGGAAAGGGAGAAGCAGATGAGGGGTGAAGACGTCGGGGACGACCAAGACGAAGGCGAAGATGGTGACGTGGTCCTCGCTCCTATTGACACGAGGAGCGATGGGTACGAGACGCCCGACTTTGACGTTGGCTCGGAGAGCGAAGATGAAGATGAAGAGAGTCATGAGCAAGATAGGCCTAGCGCCAGCAAGAAGCCCAAGAAGGGAAGCGTCGAAGAGCAGGAAGCGCTTGCGATGCGCCTCCTCATGGGAGACTCGTGATGGGCGTGGAGCTATACCCCCTCCCCTTGTTTTTGATCTCAACCACTCTTTTTTTTGCAAACGGTGAGTGGCGTGGATCGGTCCGTGTCTCTGCCTCCATTCCCGGCTTCCTTGCTTCTACCGACCTCTGCCGGACGAGCGAGCGAAGACGTGTCAACGCCGTAAGGTCCCTTCCATATACCGTTGGAAACCCTCCCTTCGCAAGGTCGCTAAATGATGGTACTTTAGTAATTTGCGCCTGTTCGTCACCTTCTCCCCTCTGTCAAAGGAGGTCAAAGGGTCCTGCTCGCCGGCGGGAGCTGGAGTTGGTGGCATGATGAAAACTACGCTACGACTGAAACTTTGCGAAGGGAACGAAAGGGTTCGCCTCGATTTTACCCCTACCTCTGGGAACTTGGAATCGGAATTCGTGAGGAAAAGCGAACTGATCGAAAATGATCCCTTCCCATCCTTCCCGTCCTATTCCCCCTTCACCTGCCTTGGGAACGCCAACAGCATCTCTGTGTCACCTCTTTGGGACAAGCCTGGGCCTGGTCCCTTTCGACGGCATGGCCACTCCTTCAACAGCTTGTTGTGCTCTCGTGCAAGCTCTAGGCGCGTTCCCGCTTCTCCTCCATGCACTTCGGCTGCTCAGGTTTCCTTTTTCTTTATACCTTTCCGCTTCCACCTACCCCATTGAATAGAAATTTGGCCTTCGATAACGGCAAATCGGACCACTACTGTATTTTAGAGACATCACCGTTTCATTCTATCCCCTGCCTCTCTTAGCTTTGCAGTCCACACAGCACCCGCGGGCTCTTCGCGAGAAGGAGGACGTTTGGTTCTTGATACGCCCACCAACTCTGTCGATTGGATTGAGCCTTGGCTGTAGAAGAAGGTGTTGTTCCTCTAGAGACTTGATCCGCGTCGATGTAACAGTTATCAGTGCGGGTTGGGGGGGCAGTGGTGAGCATGAGAGCAGACCAAAGAGGGCCATCGGGTCTGATTGCGCTGCCAGGGTCCGTGCGAGGAAAGGTGGGGGGCCCTCGGTTGCCATTCGCGGCCGTTTCTTCCTACCACTCAAACTCATTTCGATGTACCCACTTTTTGCGATTCTCTCTACTTCATCCTCCCAGCCTTCTCTGACCACACCTCCCAACCCACATCTCAAGAGTTGCTGCCGCCGCCCCCCCTACCCGTCATCGTCCATTCGTTCGTCCATCCTTCACCCTTGGTCGGCTGGCGTTGCAACTACGGAGCCGTACCAAGAAATCGGCAAGAAAGCGATTGGCGAGACACGACGAATGAGAACTCTCGAGAAGACCTTGATCGAGGTGGTCACTGCGATCGCCTTGGGAGCGAGCTATGAGAGCCTTTCAGATCGAGATCTGATCTCGGAGAGTCTGAGGAGGAGGGTCAAGCTGTTGGGACTGGCCCCGACCCCTTCAGCGGTGATGGAAAGAAACCAAGACGATCCAGCAGATTCGAGGC
This sequence comes from Violaceomyces palustris, assembly GCA_003144235.1. Taxonomy (NCBI): domain Eukaryota; kingdom Fungi; phylum Basidiomycota; class Ustilaginomycetes; order Violaceomycetales; family Violaceomycetaceae; genus Violaceomyces; species Violaceomyces palustris. The sequence continues at coordinate 4,487 of KZ820417.1, forward strand.
AAGATGCCCAAAGGCTATTGGATCCATTCGGAGAGGAGGGCCACTTTCTCGAACTGGTCATCGACGACGAGGGAGGGGTGGGGGATGGCGTTGATGGGTTGTGGGATCACCTCGACCTTTTGGTGACCGACTTTGGTTACGGTTCGCAGGTTGACGATGTCGCGGAAAGAGGGTTGAAGAGGAAGTCTACCCTCTTTCGAAAGGTCTGGAAGGCGCTGAATAGGGTCAGGAGGAGCTTGGACGAGGTTAGTGGGGCCGGGGAGGTGGATTGGAGAGGCCTGGTGGGAAACGGCAATGGATCGAGGTGCTCTTACGAAGAGGAGGGTAGGTTCAGAGTCCTTATCAGCCTGGGAGGAGGACAAACTCCAAGCTGGGAGGGGAGGAAAGTGGAGGAGAAGGAGGAAGAGGAGGACGTGATCTTGGTGATGGTCCAGGAAGACGATTCCATCGAAGGCTTGGTCGAACATATGCAAGTCCACGGACAAGGTTCGGATTGGATGGAACGCCTCGAGGGAAAGTTTGTCTACGACAACCTCCTACCCCTGTCCAACCTACCCGGTAAATCCTTCGTTACGCCTCAGGAGGCCGTCGAGAGCTATTGGAAGAGGAGTGGTAGGAAGAGGGGAAGAGGTGGTCTGGACCATCGTCAGATTGACGGCTCGAGTGCAGGCGAAAGGGGGGAGGGGGCCGAGGTCAGGGTGAACGAGTACATCTCGAACGCCGACGATTTCTGGCAAGGGTTCTCGGACGAAGAGGACGATGAGGCAGGCGGTGCCGCCTCAAAGGGAGACGACAGAAAGGTACGAGAAGGACGAGAGGAGGACAAGGAAGAAGCAGAAAGGAAGAGAGAGGAAGAGTACTGGAACTCTTACGGGTCTGAAGAGGCCATGGGCGGTAGCGGTGAGAATGACGCAAGGCATGCAAGTGTGCGAGAAGAGGACGGAGAGAGGGAAGATGAACGCCGAGCGCAAGGTCGAGATTGGATTGTCGGCGAAGGAAGTGAAGAGGAGAGAGAAAGGGAGGCCATGGTACGAAGGATGATGGAGAGGGAGTTCGAGGAGGATGGAAACCTGTTTCTGGGAGAGGGTGGACAATACCATGAGGCCGACGTAGCTGTCAAGGGGTCGGTCAAGGACCCACTCTATCCAGGGAGCCTTATCACGAACCAGGACGATTCGGAGAGGGGGGAGGAGAAGGAAGAGGCCGACTCGGGACCAATACCTTGCGGGAAGATCGGAACGCATAGAGAGGAGATCGTCAAGCAGAGGGATTCGGCATTGAGGAGCCTGATCCAAGGCGCCTGGTCTCTCTATCGATCTCAGCCGACGACCGGAGACGACGTCGACATCCCTTCCGAGGCAGAACAGGACGAGATGAAAAAGGTGGAATTCCTCAAGATCGTTCAACAAGTTCTCGAGACTTGAGAGTCGCGAAAGGAGTCCCTTCACCTATGGGCCATTCCATTCTTTTTCCCTTCCACCCCGCCTTGCCTCGGGAAAGAAGTCACGCTTGGCCATGTCCTCATTTGCACTTGGGCAGTGCAAGCAGTGTCTTCTTCCTATGTCAAATACAACTGCACAGAACACAGCTTCTGTCAAGTAAAGTGAGCTTTCTCCTCGCGGCAGCAGAGATCATAGATGCTCAACCGTTGCACTCAGACTTTGAGTCGATCCCAAGTTGGATGGGAAGGAAGGAAGGGTTCGATTTCCGATGCAGTTAGAATTACAGACTTGGACGAGATCCAGGAAGCGGGGAGGGAGGAAAGGGTTGTATTGTGGGAAGACCAGAGCGAAGTCTTGATATCAAGCCCTATGCCGCGGCCTTTGCCTTTGCCGCGGCGCGGTCTGCTCTCGCTTTGAGAACCTTGCTCGGCCAGCCAACCATCTTCTTCTTTCCACGTCGGCCCTTGAAGGGCGGCACGTTGACCGGCGGCGGGGTGATGCCGTAGCTGGCCCTCAAGGCCTCAATGTCCTCCTCCCAGCGCTTTTCCCACTCGATCGTGATCAGAGGTTTCGCCTCGACTCCAAGCTTGACGGCCCAAGGGATCAGCTCGTTGAGGAGGATGAGGTCTTTCTGGGAGTCTCGATCTTGCGCCGGTGAGGAGGTGGAGGGAATGGAAGGGTTGGAGTTCAAGAGGTCCTTGATCGAAGGCAACAGGGAAGAGGAGAGGATTCGCAGACTTCCTCCCACCGCCGACAGACCTGCTACAGGCATTCGCATCTGGGAGGCCTCGAAAAACTTGACCACGGTCTCTCCGAGAGTGGTGATAGGCATGCGGAGGAGGAGGTGATAAAAGTCGTGAGACTCCCTGTACCTTTGGATCAGGTACTTGTCCTCGGCCGTGGCCATGTAGTCGGCCTCGGCTCTCCCATCCGGACCGACGTTGTTCTCCTTGAGCCACTCGACCCACTCCCTCCCCAACTTTCCGCGAGGGAGGTTGGAGAGGTAGTCGAGGTCGACCGTCTCCGAGTTGATGCTTGGCCTCTCGATCAGGAGCCTCCTGCCGGAAGGGGTCGAGTTGAAAAGCTGGAGGAGGTGGGGTAGAGAAGGTGGAGAAGAGACCTGGGTCAGGATGGAGAGCAGATCGCCCCTGGCTGGGTTGTTGAGAAGAAGGAGAGAGGAGGAGAGGGTGAGCAACGATTTGCCGAGCGGCGTTGTAGGGATGTAGGTCGTCGAAGACGAGGACGAAGAAGACGAAATAGGCGACGTCTTCCCCCTTTCTTCCCTTGCCGTGTTCGAGGTCGTGGTTGTCGTCACCATCTCCTCAGATCTTGTGGTCGGTTCATGGTCATTTGTGGATCTGGAGTACTTTCTCAAGACGAGAGCCGAGTTGCGAGCGTCCGACTGCTGATGGAAGGCAGGAGAAGAGAGAGTGACGAAGGAGAGAAGAGGAGGTATCGGTTGTCTCGCTCTCGTCCTCGCTGCTCGTGCAGCAACGGTGCTCATCATGGTTGCTTGCGAGTGGGATGGATTCTTCGATCCGAGAGGCGAATGTAGATCGTAGAGGCTCAAGGGGGGGAGGAGCGGGCGAGCTGAAGAAGGAGGCACTGTAGAAGGATGAGAAGCGGATCAAGCAGGAGAGAGTGAGAGAAGAAAATAAGGGGAGGAGGTGATGAAGGTTAGGTGAGCAAAGAGTAGTGGCTCGTGCGTCGATCTCCCCCCTCACCTTGCCGCTCGCCACCCATTCATCAACCATCATCGTCCATCCTCAGCATACACCATCAGCATACACCATCATCATCCATCATCAGCACCCATCACCAGCATCCATCATCAGCACACACCATCATCATCCATCATCAGCACCCATCACCAGCATCCATCATCAGCGTCCTGAACCTCCTCCACATTGAGCCAACGCTACTCTTGGCCACCCTCCTTCCTCCATCTACCTTGCTTCTCTCAGCCTCACTGTCTGCAACACAGCGACCCATCTCGCACTTCTAATCAGCTGCGCCATCCTCCAACGCCCTCGAGGTGCACATCCTCCCTGCCCTCCCTGCCCCACCCAAGACAAACACCAATATCCATCCAGCGACCCAATGTCATCCCAAGATGAATCAGAAAACATCAATCCTTTCCTCGCACCGGAAGACCTCCCTCAGAATCCACCTTCGAACGCGGAAGATCCATCTTCAAGCCTCCCTTCCGGGGCCACCTCCCGGCCAGCTTCCAATCCCACCTCAATCCCCCAATCGCCTTCCCTAAACCCAGAGCATTCGACGCCGCCGGCAATCACCGCTGCCAGCAACCTGAACGCAGACGCCTTCTCTGCTCAGATCGTCCAAGAGCAAGATCTAGCCATCCACGACAACCCTTTCCAAGCTCTACCGGACTCGTCCTCCCCGCCTTCCTCCTCCTCCTCCAACTCGAATCGGTCCTTCCATCAGCAAGCAACGTCTGAAGAACCGAACCGACTGTCGAACGGCGCCAACTTCAACCTTCCCAGTGCAAGGCCAACCTTTGAACCTTCCACCATCACTGTCAGTTTTCTGCGCGCCTTTCCCGCCCCCTTTGTTCAAATCTTCCCAACATCATCCGGCCACCACTTGACATCTTACTTCAACTGTAGCTGAATTCAATCGTCGTCCTCTGCATCCCCCCTTTCTCATCCTCTTCTTCTCCTCCCCCTCTCCTCTCTCCTCTCTTTCCGCCCGTTGCCTTCCCTCATCTCTCAGGTTGTGGATGCACAAAAGACCACCGATGGAGCCTCCACGTTCATAGCCTATGTTATCCGATCGGGCGTAAGTTGTTTTGAATCGCTTGATTCGACCTCGCTCCTGTAGAGTAGCGCCAGACCAGCCATGCTGACCCACCCTTCAACTCTGACCTCTTCCACGTCTTGCCTCTCCTGCCTAGCAGTCCTCGGAAGCCAAGAGACGGTATTCCGAGTTCGAATCGCTGAGGGACGCTCTGGTCAAGCTTCATCCAACCCTCATCATCCCGCCGATCCCTTCAAAGCACACGATTGGAGACTATGCCGTCAAGCAGAGCAAAGCCAAGGAAGATGCGACTATCATCGCCAGGAGGAAGAGGATGCTCCAGAGCTTCCTCCGGAGGACCGAGAACCACCCGGGCTTGAGGGATGACGAAGTCTTCCGAAAGTTCCTCGATGGCAGGTATCCATGGGTAGAGATCCTCCATTCCCCGCCCCTCTCCCATCTGCCCAAATCCAACCTCAAAGCCCCAGCTCAGAACCCAGCCGACCCTCACGCATCGCCAGCTTATGCCGCCCTGCCACTGCCTTCCTCGGCCAGCTCTCTGAGGAACCCAAACCAGAGGTTCATCGACTCGGAGGCGTTCACCAACAGGTTCTCCAACCACCTTAGTGGGAGCATGGAGAAGGTCAATAGGAGACTCGTCAAGAGGTGGACAGAGACGTCAGCTGACTTTGCCGAGCTTGGAGCGATCCTGAATGGGTTTAGTCTTACCGAGACCGGGGGATTGGCCAGCGCAATCGAAAGGACGGGTCAGGCTGCCGACAGCTGCTTCATCGCCACAGGCCAAATGGTGAGTCCGCCCGATCGGTCCCCGCTGAGCATCTCCTCTCCCTTACGAGCTGGACTTGACTTCTTCCTGCTTCTCGCTTCCCTTTTCGTCCGACGCAACGCTCTACGCTCGCTCCAGCTTCAAGACTGGGAGCAAGTCTTCACCGAGCCTCTTCACGAGTACACCCAGTTTGCGTCGATTCTCCAAAAGCTTTTGAAGTGGAGGCATCTCAAACACCTCCAGTTCGAATTGGCACAGGACGCGCTGGAGGCCAAAAAGCTGCAATTGGAGGAACTCGAAAGGGTAGAAGCTGAGGCGAGACGGCTGGACCAGGCTCTGGAAAGGGGTGGAGGGGGTCTTCTCAACAGGGATGGCAGCGGAAGGGTCGAGGGCAGAGGAATCGATGCAACTGACGCAAGTGGGATAAGAGACTCGGTCGGGAGGAAGAGCCTCTACGGCTCAGCGGCGGAGGATGCAGACGGTAACCAATCGACCACAGCGGGAAAGGATGCGGCTCTGGTTGGGTCCGGAAGCGGTTCAGCTAACAGCGTCGGTGACAGTGTCGGCGCAAGCTCGGTTGGCAGTGGTGGCAGGGTCGTCTCTTCACCGACAGTGAGACCCTCGCACAAGTCTTCATCCTCGGGTTACGGCTTGTTGGGCGCCCTATCTCACACCTTCCACTCGGTCATGGATGTGGATCGAGATGCCACCCGTCGTAATCAGATAGGCAAGTTAAGAGAAGGTATAGAGGCGGTGAGTAGATCCAACCCTCCCTGTCCCACATCGCTTCGCCTTCCCATACCATCCATCGACGGGTTTCCTGGAATCGAAGCTGACAATCAGGAACCTTTTGACGACCAATACCGAACCCTCTCCAGCTGGAGGAGGCCCTTTCCCTGACATCAAACGACCTGCACTTTGCCACGACGGCGATTCAAGCCGACTTGGACAGATTCCAAAGGCAGAAGGTGGCAGACTTCAAAAAGATGACCCTCGACTTTGTCAGACTCCACAAGGAATTCTGCAGAATCGTAAGTGGCTCTGGGGCGTCCTCGCTCCTTTTTGCCTTTGGCCCTCTCATCGCGGTTCCGCAAAATAGCTGTGGCTCAGTTCCTGATTCCTCATCCTTCCCTCGGGTCCCATCTGAACCTTCTCCACCTCACCTTTGCAGAACCTTGAGAACTGGAAAGAAGCCAAGCGTGAGATCGAAGCGATCGAGAGGCCGAAGGGTATGCCCGAGTCGAACCTATTCAGGAAACCTTCGTGAAATCCTTCTTCTGGATCGGCGGCATCTCTTACTTTTCCTTTTTTTTTTTTCCTCTTCCTGATTGTCGAACCGATCGTCGACTCCTTTCCCCTCTCTGACCCTCCAGCTCCCCTCTCACTTGTAACATGCGCCTCCGTGTCCCCCATCCCACTTCTGCAAATGATGATCTCGAGTCACCCTGAGCTTGCGATTGGGTCAAAGTTGGATGCCGTTCCTCTTCCCACCCACCTCCATAAATCTCTCTCCTCGATACCACCTTCTCACCCTCGTCTCCGCCGCAGTGGGACAGAAGACTCGAGGGGAAGCGGGGAGCTTGGGCTCGGATCACGCTCTTGGAAGTGTGAGAAAGTCTTACTCGATAGAGATGTCACCGGGCAAGGAGCTTGGTGAGATGCAGACTACAGAGGCATGGGCGAGGATGGCACAGGGTGAGGACCCTTTGCGATTGACCCCGTCTTAGCGGAACACCTTGGTTGAGCAGAAGGGGAGCCACTGTGCCGCCCCAATCTGAAAATGGCTTCATAAAGTGGACGCCATGAAGGAACTTGGGCTTTCCCCCTCCCATTTTTCTCTGCATTCCTCTTTTCTTTCCCTTTATGAAACCCGACCTGGGAGACTTTCATATGGAAGTCAGCGGGTGACGGAGGCTGAGCGAGGGATCCCTCGCTCAGTGCCCCCCCCCCCCCCCCCCCCCCCCCCCCCCCCCCC